>PPME03000014.1:0-284106 GCA_003706695.3 Limtongella incommunis
AGTTACCTCCTGTTACAACGTCAGTCACTATTGTTTCAGGAGGGGTTTCGTCTGTAAGCACTACCGTTGTAACGCCGACAGTCACTAATGTTTGCAGTTCAAATGGATGCTCAGTATCCACTGTGGTTCCTGGTCTGACTGCAATTAATGGCAGTGCGGGAGTAAGTGCCAATTCTGGAAGTACTGGTATCGCTCAGGGATCTGCGAGTAAGAGATCATTTTCACTTTTGATGACAATCTTGGGCTTGTTTCTGGCCATTGTTTAAAAGCCAAACTTTTAAATGTAAAATTGAATAGATTCAAATTGAGTTCGTTGATTTTATTCCACCGATTGTGTGCGCATTTGCTTTAAGGAATCACTGAAAATGCCAAACGATATTGCATTGTCAGAGTTCATTTCTAGATAGGAAAAACATATCAAAATACTCAAGGTATTGCCATTCTAAAAATCAAATGCCAAGAACCGTCAACCAGAAAAGCGGGAGCTTCAGCACGCTCGGTTGGAGCAATGTGTAATAAATCACGTAAAATTAAATAATGTGAAGAAAAGACATTGTGGTTAAAAAAATTCACCGGTCCGGGAGAGGGTCGAACTCTCGATCTCACGATTGCACATAACAGTCGTGCGCCTTAACCAACTTGGCCACCAGACCAATAGAAAATTTGGTGAATATGAGCGGTCCGGGAGAGGGTCGAACTCTCGATCTCACGATTGCCCATAACAGTCGTGCGCCTTAACCAACTTGGCCACCAGACCTCATGATTGTCAAAAGACTTTGCAACCTATTGACGTAACGACAGATTTTCAGTTATTACTTCATATAGCCTTTTGTTTGTTATCACTTAGAACGTACATAAAAAAGTTTTTATTATATAATGACTATATTAAATTTTGCAAATGTGAGTAACAGTGTCGCAGCGTGTAGATTATGAGAATTTTCAGTCACCTTTGCATTTACTAAATTTCGTCTTGCTATTGAAATTTAAACAAAAACCCGCTACTTCTACGAATCTGTGAGAGGGATCTGGGATCGTAATAGCCGGGGGGATCTGAATTGACAATGCCATTTTTGAGTCGTTCTCGATTAGTTGATAGTATCAATATCATTGATGCATGCGACTATAAATAAAGATATGTTATTGTACTAATGCGGACCGGGATACTTTAGGTTCACAGATTGGATAAGCATTGATTGAAAATAGATTTTGGAATAGCACACAAAAGGAACAAAGTTGCCATGCAATTTCTAATCATGTTTCGTGTAATAATTCTGAAGCTGGTAAATGGACATCTGCACCTTGACAGCTAGACCATTGGGTGATATGCCAGATCCCAAAAACAATTGAATAGCGCTGGCTTACTTTTATTTCCTCTCTAAATCCTTTACTACATGTGGTGTAATCGAGATAACGCACAAAGGTGACAAGCGGGTACGGGGACTCATTTTCGAAATTGAGATGGAGTATGTACATTTTCACGTCCACTTTGTCCAAGGCAAAGGACACATAATGATATAGTCAAAGATTGAGAAAATCAAGCTCCATTTCACGAACGAGCAAAATTCAATTTTTTTTGGTTTTTGTTGGAAAAAAATAGTCCATCTCAAACGAAACTATTGCTTTGCTCCATATTTTGTTGGTTGGACCTCAGATATTAGATTTGAGAAGTTGGATAAAAAGCTGTTGTAAAAAAACCTTGGCATGTTGTATTGACGTAATCACTGCGCGTAATTTTTTGGAACTATAATATTGATTTATGTATCTCTACTAAGTGGCAAAGGCTAAGTCATTCAAGCATTCATGAACTGTCTATTTTACTATGATGACTGATTGGAGGTCCAACATCGTGAACAAACTAATTCTCAGTTTCAATGAGCGATTGTACAGATCAAATCATGTGTTCAATATGTACTTGTATACTACGGAATGGAGTGAGCATCACACGTTTGACCGCAGGCTTACAAAATTTGTTGAATTTGAAAACTGCAGATAAATATAGTGGTTTCTAAAGGCTATCTTTATTTGTGTAATTAGGTTCAATGAAGATAATGTTCTTGTACGGCAACAGGCTACCCTATGGTTAATAAACGCATGCAGCTGTTTTATGTCTTGGGGAAAGTACTTGATACTATGGGTCTAGATGTGGTGTTCATTACAGTATATCGCGTTTATATTGCGTTTCTATAGTACATGTAGAATATTCGAATAAATAAGGCTTCCCATCGGTTCATTGTTAGAGTCTTCAGCTCCTTACTAGAATGTCCTAAAGTCAGCATCTTCAAGACCACCCAAAACCAAATTATCAAAATCATCCCACCCAGTAACAGTCGACACGCGCCGTAATTGCTGAGACGGAGCTGGTGGCGGATTGCCTTCAGTGGTATCTAACAACATGTGAATGGAATGCTTTTGTTCCACGTCAGTGGAAGCATCTGAGAAAGCCTGACGAAAGGCTTCTCTGTTCAATTCCTCTAAAATAATCTTGTAGCGATGAGCAAGTGAATTATCTTGAGTCCCCTCTATAATTTGCCTTTGACAACGTTCGGCAGCTTCATAGTAACTTGACCACACTTCAGATGGTTGAGCTTTTGTTTGTATAACGTAAACGAAAAGAACAACAACAGCACAAAAGGTCACATATTGTGTAAACCAGTAATGCGACATGGGATGTGTATGAGTGTTGAGATCATTGATAATGTCAACCATGGTCATGGCTGCCTTCAAACAGTTGTGTACAAATTCTTGTCGCTCTGACGCAGCTACTTTATTTTCGACACGAGGGGCACTATACAGCTGAGAAAAGCTGCTGAGTAATAATGGTCTGTTGATTAAAATAATGGCATGTGAATAAGTGATAGCCAAAATTCGCACTTGTCGTCTGTGGAGGGGTTCTAGTTTAGATGCATCAATATTATCAAAGTTCAAAAATGGTGGAAGTGACGATTTCCATAGCTTCATCTGAGTGTTATAGAGCCTACACAACGCCACTGCATTTTTGTCATCCATGCGTTGAATACAATACATGTTACTCAAAACCTTGGAAACTATCCGCACCAAGGAAATGTGCCAAACAGTTGCGTGAGTGGGACAGAAAACGTCTTGCGGTTGGTAAGAAATATGGTTGGCAGCGATATTCTCATCATTGACAAGAGATGGAAGTGCTTGGTCAACGTAGTCGTCATGAATTAGCGATGGTCTCCCCAGAATCGTTGACAGATACTTGTCGATGCAGTACGCGCTCCAAAAAACTCGTCGACGGCACTCTTCTTCAATTCTATTAGTAATTGGAGTTAATTGTCGTCGGCGGTGCATTTTCAAAAAGTGTATGAGATGTACAACGTTGCCAAACACAGCCTTTGCGTGGTTGATTCGCGAGCAACTCAATAAATAAAAGACTTGACATAGACGCGCCTGGGCGCATTCCAGGGTAGGGACAGTAAACTCAGCGCCGTCCAGCAACCTTTCAGCGTTCAAGTAGCACTGTATAGAAGAGTTTCGTTGTGAAGATTTGTTGATTCGCGGGTAAAATTTGGCAATGGCAAAGACTAGGAAGAGAATAGCCGACCGTTCTCGCTGGGATGTCGTAAGCTCCATAGTGTCATAGTAGCTGTAAAATTCATTTAGCCACTCGAATGTTGTGCCTTCATGCAGAAATCTGTACTGGGGCATGGCGAAATCGAAAAAAACTCGTAACTGGTCACGCGAATGTTCTATGCTTGGCAAGATAAATGCTGTGGTGAAAGCTTCTTTCGTGCTCAGAGACGTGCCGTCGGCAGCCACATACAAAACCGACGTGCCGTCACCAGACATGTTATCGAGCCGTTCTCTTGCGCGGTTGAAAAACGAGAGGCCCGACGACGAACCCACATACTGCGTGCTAGATTCGGTGAATGGGGGATTCGGGTTCATAATGTAGAAGGATGGACCCGAACCCGAGGTTACAGATGCAGAAGACGAAGAACGCGGTTTGCGAGATGACGCGGAGTCAAATGCGTACAGCTGTTGTTCTCCGCTGATCGTTGTCGATAGAGTGGTCGGCAGGCTTGGCAGGTTCAGCCGGGGATTGGCAGCGGAATGCAGGCTGTTTTGGTCACCCTGAGGGGTATTAGTAACGGGAATGGATGCGCAAACGTTCATACCGTGAGCAGCGGAACGGCTGGTACTTGTAGTTGCGGAAACAAGAGTGGTAGGACCGTTTGGTCCGGCGCATTGCATCGCTAGCGACGTTCTTTCTTTTTTCTATCCACTGCCCCGTCGATTAGCTAAGTGCCCAATGATGGGGTGTGAATAACTGCTGACGTTTCTTTTCTGTAGGAAAAAATGGGTGTCAGAACGGGTTTGTCTTAGTTGTAAGAGGCTTATCCATTAAGTCCGGTGGTGTGCTGATAGCCTTTGGGAATATGCAACCCGGCGGCGCCAAGTGGTCTGTGCGCTTAATCTTGGGCTGGCTAGGCGGAGATTAGCTTTTCCTGTTTGGGGACTATTGAGGGCTACTTATTTGTGCTTGTTGAGTCTGGTCGTGTTCGAACAGTTGTGCTCTGTCGATGCTGTCCTGTTTGCATATTGCCACTGTCGTCAGTTTCCTCACCGAATGGCAGTGTATTCGGCCGACTGGCGTCCAAAATACTCACGTATTACTCAGACTCAAACGGCACCGTTACGATGGCTTTGTTTCCATCACGCGCAACGATCGGCGGCCTGGCTAGCCTGGTTTTGGACAAATTTCCAGAACTCTGCCTTGAAAAGAATGATTGCCACTGTCGATCCGGCTCCCGCAAGCATTAATAATCGCCTTATGTGTATCATTTCCCCGACAAGCGTGCTCGGGCTCACCCGGTCTCGTTCACTGACTGCGGTCATATGGCGGCCCTATGGCTCCTCGATGTAGCGGGGGAGGGGTCATGGGCGCCCGAGCGTGCTAGTACCGTATTAGTGATAGATTACTAATGACTCGGTTCTGAACTGCATGCATTATACATTGTGTGTTCTACATATGGGCCAGTCGCTAGGAGATTTTGACCAGAATACCACAATTGGCTCACCAAAGCTGCGCGATTTGATCAGTATACTTTTGAGTTGTTTTAACAGCGGAAATGTCGGGTCCGGAAATGTCTTGACGCAAAGCCTTGGCCCTCCCACCACATGTGGCGCATAACGGTGCACCCTGTGGCAGTGTTCTTTTGATATTACAAAGGACGGTGGCAAGCAGGCAGTTATTCCCACCTTCCCGCTTCCCATACGCCGAGCTCGTCAGCCTGCAGGCAAAATAATGCCCTCCATTGAATCTACCAAAGATTCTTCCTGTAGGCTGACTAATCGGATAAGCATGCTGATCACCAGTACCTTGCAGAGGTTTGAGCGTCCAGCGTCTCGTGTAAGGGGCGGCACGATGGAATATCCGCAAAGAAATGGTCGGTCCTCCGGTCCGGAGGCCGACAATGAATTGTTTTTTTTTTGTTTTTACTGCCGGTCTATCTAAATTTACGGATGTACGCAATCTACTAGCTGGTTTGCGACAATGCTGAGTCTTTATTGCGGGCTTTACCACACAAAGGGAAGTTGAATCTATTAGTCATTGTGATTCGATCGATATTTACTTTTCGCGCAAAGCAGACAGGCGGAGCCAGCTTACTCCAAGGCAAAGCATTTATACTGAACATGCAATTCTCCGTCCTTGTCATGAGTGAATCTACCTCTGCCGACAAACGCAGACGAAGTCAACCAAGAAATATCGGAGGAGTCTCCCTCATGATCAAGAGTGATATGGATGAGATTGGAAAGATAGCCCTCATCAAAGGACATGGTGTCAAGCTCACCACCCATGACCTTGAAGAGTTTGCCTTGGGTTGGTCTGGCTACGCCGGAGTAGTACACCTTGACATTGTGCTTCTTGTCGGCGGTTTGACCATAGACGTGGCAGTCAAGGTTCGCGTATTTCTTGGTGGCAGAAACAAAAAGGGTGTCGTGACCATGGGTGACATTAATGTCCAAAGGCTTTGACCCGGTGGACTTGATGGAACCCGATCCAATGGTAACGTAGAGAGTTTCGCCATTTGTAGTGTTGACGTTGGCAACGGGGGAGACCAAAGTGAGGTCGATTTCAAAAGCTGGTTCAAGCGAGAGTGACATTTGTGTTTGGATGGAGAGCAGCAATGCGACGCACAACAGGCCTTTTATTGGCGAAAATACGGGAGCCTGTCCCAGCGGACCCTGCGTAGTGTCACAACAAGGCAATTCGAGAAGTTTCCAGAAACGGATAGTACCACCACTTTTGCGTGAGCATGACTGGCAAGAACAGCAACAATTCGGTGAACTAATAATGCAGCATATCAAAAAGCTAGCGGACGGTGGTATTTTATACTTTGCTCTTTTTCTGGCTTTTCATTTGATGCTGGACATCAGCAACGCAAGCAATTCGCACCTTTGCCGGCAATCTCGGCATCATCGGTGGTTTGTGGCGTCATTATTTTTATTGGTGCCTGACGGCATTATCGATGCAGCTCGAGCGAGGCAGGGGAGCGCAGATAGGATCTGCAGCTGTGTTTGTTCAAGATCCTCACTGTGTTACATGATGTGCGAAAGTTGCCATCAGCGGTCCCTGTTTCAATGAGCTGTCCAATGCAGTTGCTCTTCGGCTTATGTAAGCACAAAACTACAGACACTTTCCAGAATGGGACAAAATCAATTTGTCACGTCCAAATATTTCCGCTCCGCGTTTTAACGTGTGCGAGTGTTTAATCTGCACCCACTTTGGAACGCAATGGTAGCAGAGTGGCTAGATGAACTGCTGGATCAAACACAGGAGTATTTTGACTCGGACGATGACCGGCCGATGTTTGATCCGGGTGCAAAGCGTCGCAAAATGCAAGACCAACAAGATGACGACGACCTGTTTATCTCTCAGCCTACGACTGTGTTGACACCTGAGCCTCTGGAAGACGATGTGAAAATGTCCACACAGAACAACAGCAAATTGGCTGAGTTTGAGCGTCAGCTGAGTATGGTTTTCGGCCCTGTTTCTCCAGATACTGTAGAAGAGCTACACAATACAACCAATGGAGATGTCGAGCAAGCGATGAATATAATGTTGGACAGAAATTCGACCACAGATCAAAGTCCTCCTACCACACATTCTCACACTGAGTCTGCAAATGAAGCCCTCAGCCAAAACATCAAAACTGCTCCGTCGTCGCCACCACTTGCGGTTCCTTCCCATCCACCTAGCATCATGGTCAGTTTACCTTATAATTGGGAATCCGTGGAAATAGGAGGATTCACAGTAAGTGCTTCTTTAATTCGGTCTGGAACTGGAATTTTGAAGTTCCAGGAAAAATTGTCAGTAACTCGGCAGGTATTGAAAGCCAAAAGATTCTCTGATGAGGACGGTTACGCCATCAAATTTGTCAACAGCGACCGAATAGAAGTTGCACGTATCACGGGTCCAACCGCTAAGTGGATGTCTGCACTTATTGCATCTGAGATTGCTTCGTTTTCTGCAATATGTTGCAGTTATGAAAGTGCATGGAGAGTGGGAGATGTAGCATTCATTTATGTTGAATGTTTCTTGTTGCGCTCAGGCTTTGATAATCCTTTATTGAATCCCACAAATCACGGTGACTCCAGCCGTACTACATTTTTGCCTTCAGGGGATTCTCGAGAAACAGCTGATGAGAAGTTGATTTCCTATAGACAAAAGGGATTGATTAGTTTGTTTTCTGAGGTCAACTTGCAAGTCAAGAAGGCTTCAGATGATATCAACTTCTCTAGGCTTCCTTCAGAAACGGAGACTAATGAGCATGCCGATGCTGATACTAACAATGAAACTCTGACTAGTGGTCAGCTTGATATGTTTTACCACAGAGCCAATAGCAATAGTTCGAAAGACAATGCTCCAGAAACGGAAACTCCTCAAGGCATGAAGTTGGACTTACGACCGTATCAGAAAAAGGGCCTGACGTGGCTCATTAATCGCGAAAAGGTCAAAGGGGATGATGCCGACATTATGGATCCTCTCTGGGCAGAATGTTACTGGCCAGAAGCCACACGCGTAGAAACATCGCGGAGTATTTTCACTGAATCAAAGCAGGGTTTTGATAGGTTTTATTGGAATCGATCCAGTGGCCAGCTGAGTCTCAAATTTCCCTCTATACAGCATTCAGGCAGAGGAGGTATTCTTGCTGACGAGATGGGTCTTGGCAAAACAATTTCGACAATTGCACTTATATGTGATGGGAAGTCCATGGTTGATACAGCCACTGGAGATTCTACAAACAATGGTGTGTTATCTGAAGCTATAACCAAGCCAATTGATAATTCAGGGAGCATGACACCATCTGTTAGTGAGGTGACTTTAGTCGTCGCACCATTGTCACTTCTCTCACAGTGGGAATCAGAGGTAAAATCTGCATCTAACTTGAAACCTCTTATTTATTATGGGTCCTTAGCTGACTCGCTACAAAACATTTTAAAAAGCCCAGAGGCTCCAGATGTGGTAATCACCTCGTATGGAACAGTAATGTCAGAGCATGATGGCATGGTACGGCATATGTCTAACCAGTCAGACACGTCTCAGAATAGGGGATGGATTCCGCCTTACCGACCATCTGGACTGTATGGGGTTAATTTCCGAAGAATTGTCCTTGATGAAGCCCATAGCATCAAAAACAGAAATACAAAGACTGCAAAGGCTTGTTTCGATCTGACTGCAGAACGGCGATGGCTGCTTACTGGTACACCCATCGTCAACAGACTGGAAGATTTATTCTCACTTTTGAAATTCCTCAAGGTTGCTCCATGGGATAACTTTCACTTTTGGAAGACGTTTATTTCTACTCCTTTTGAAAATAAAAAGGTTACTGAGGCTATGAACACCGTGCAAAGTATTATGGAACCTCTAATCTTGAGAAGAACCAAGGACATGAAACAAGCCAATGGTCAGCTTCTAGTAGATCTACCACCGAAAACTATAGTGATAAAAGAGCTAGAGTTTTCATATGATGAGAAAGTGCTCTACGATCACATTTTTGCAAGAGCAAAGTCTGATTTTGAGGGCAAGCTTTCTGATGGAACTTTAATGAAGTCCTATGTGACAATTCTGGCGGTAATTATGAGACTGCGTCAAATATGCTGCCATCCGCGACTTGTCATGCAGAAATCAGGGGGGAAGAAGAAAGCGATTGAACAAACGTCCAATATCTCACCGCAAGGGGAACTAGAGGCAGAAGCTAATCTTGGTGATGACAGCTTACATTTGTTTGATGATATGGAGCTTCAGCAGCTTATGCACAAGAATTTTGGAAGAGACGAGGGTGACTCGCAGATTGCCAGTACTGCTGAAATTAATGCATTTGGAAGCGAAGTAGCTAGACTCATTGAGCAAAATGATGCAGAATGTCCCATTTGCTCGACATGTCCTATTGAGCTTGATAATCAAGCTCTGACTGAGTGTTTACATTTATCTTGTCTCACATGCCTAATGGAACATATTCAGTTTCAGAAAAACAAAGGAGTGGTTCCTCGTTGCCATACTTGTAGACAGCCTGTTTCTTCCAGCAATGTTTATAAAGTAGACCATACAGGCGAGAAGGTGATGCTGCGCAGATACAACACCTCATTCCGCTCAACCAAAGTTTCAGCGCTGGTGGAAGAACTGAAAGCCGCGGTAGCTACAGGCGAGAAGTCTGTTGTTTTTTCACAGTTTACTTCATTTCTAGACATCATTGAGGAGGAACTTTCAATTGAGCACATCAAGTATCTGCGATTTGATGGCACTCTAAATCAAAGAGAAAGAACTGACGTTATCAATGAATTCACAAATAGCACGCAACCGGTTGCGCTCCTAATTTCGTTGAAGTCTGGGGGAGTTGGACTGAACTTGGTTTGCGCAACAAAAGCATTCATGATGGATCCATGGTGGTCGTACGCCGTCGAAGCCCAGGCCATTGATAGAATTCATCGTATGGGTCAGCTTCAACATGTCAAAGTTACCAGATTCATAGTAAAGGGTACGATGGAACAACGAATGCTGAAAATACAGGAAAGAAAAAAATTCCTAGCATCATCACTAAACCTTACTGAGGACGAGAAAAAGCAACAGAGACTGGAAGACATCAAGTCTTTATTTGAAGATAATGTCGACGTCACTGGAATCGGTTCTCAAAGAACTACTTCGAAAGGTGCATCAAAGAGTTCCTCACGGGAAAGCTCGCTTGATGCCTTTGTTTCGGGATAGTTTATGACAAGGGGATAGCATAGTTTCGTAACTGGACTCCCTTTCGTTCGCATCTGTACCGAGTCTTATTAAATCCTGGGAAATAATACAAACAATTTACAGCCCATGGACTCGGTGAGTAGGTATCATTGATAAGTCATTAATAAATTATTAAAATACGTCATTTCATAAAGTTATCGTAATACGGCATCATCTCATCACATCATCATTCGTTTATTTATTGATCCCGAAGGAGTGATTCTCCTGTCGGGGGTTAGTGGAAGCCGATTGCGATCAAATTGAGAAGGATCAATCGGTGGAAAGAGAGTAGAAGGAGATTTAGGACAAGCCGGTGGTTGTGGTTGGTTTGCAGGTGAACCAGGTGGTCTCGGTGGAAGCGGAGGGGGACAGTGCTGACCTGGTCTGGGCGGTAACGGAGGCTTGTCAGACTGGCCGGACAACGGCTTCGATTTCGAAGACTGTTGACTGGCCATATCCTAAGAATCCTTTGGTGATGTCCATTTGAGGGGGATTCGGTAGTATTTAAACCCTGAGCAAACTTTTGCGCCGATTGCGGAGGATGAAACTAGTAATGACGCCACATGGTTGATTGGCGGCGGTGGACATTGTCGATGTGACTCAGAGACTGAAAAGGCCACATGTAGAAGCCATGTAGGATAAATTGTACGGGAAACGGCTGTTATGCATTGACCGTTAACTCCGTTCCAATTGCTCGTATGTCCGAAAGAGCACTCACTTTGGCTCATCTTTTGAGTACAATGAGATGATGTTACTTTGGGCCAAAAAATTACACAGAGCACTGAGCAATTTCAGTGCTTGTTCAGCTCATTGCCTTTGCAATTGACCGTATCTCACACGTCAAGGTCACGAAACTTGGCTCTACCAGGCTCTTTAGCACCTGTGGTTATCTGCATATTTTTTCTTTTTGTAGGTGGCGTCAATAATCGGAAACCCAAATTCCCATCTCTAGTTAGTCATTGGCTCGCCAAAAGCTGAGGTCCCCTATCATGCTTCGAATATTTAGATAGGCTATATGTAGACTTATGCAGTGTCGCAATTGCGACAAATCCGTTATCGAGGCATGTGAAAGGATCACAAGACAAATAAAAAGGAATTGTGCCATTGATTGTACCACTTGAGAAGTACAACTTGTGATACTCCAAAGTGCGACATTCTGCGGCTCTCTATGGTTTCGAGTTGCACAGATTGCTACGGCATCAAGACCCAGACGGGAGCGGTGCGTTAGTGTGACACATGGCGGATTGATCGCTAGACAAGCGGGTGGCCACTCAGCTGTTGGACAGGTGATAGTATCTCTTTGCAGAAAAAATACCAAATGATCTCATCGATAACACTTTGGAATTGTCTAATGGTTTTTTTGCAATATCTTTGTAGCAAAGGTGGCAAATGTTTCACGAGTTTTGGGTTCCACCACTTGATGTAGCGATGGCTGGCAAAATAGAGCTAGCGTTGTACGGCTCGTGGTGGAGTTAGCAGCTGAACCCTTAACAACGTGAGGGACGGCTCTGACTAGCCCTTCGGTGATACTCTCCAATGCCAAGCCGGTTTGAAAGGCTAAGCAGTCGGGTGGGATTGCAACCTTGCGCATTTCACCATTACGTGATTGAATGAAAAGGCCAGATTCTGGTGCAGGCATCCCGCCGAAGTACATTGCTGAGCACAGAGCGGTGAGGCAAGAGTGGTCCACGTGCATTCCGCACCAATCGTCGGCATTCGCTGTAGGATAGTAGTTAAGCAATCTTGCCTTAGTCGTATACGAGGTCTTGACCACATTTTCAATATAGTGAGGAGGATACTGAGCTTTACCGTGGTAGTAGCGATCGCACGCAGCGGCGACATGCTCCGTGACAGTGAGGATGTAGTTACAAAGTGCTTCGAAGGCCTCCCTGAATTCAGACTCAGTGGCGGCCCCGGGTATCGATGGCCAAATGTTAGACGCTGTATAGGACTTCAACATGGGGTACTTTTGTTGAATTTCCAGGGGTGGACCCAATGACCCGGGTTCAGCGTGAAAGTTGCAATTTGCATAGAACGACCCCTTATTGACATCATATAGACCGTTTTGCAGTTTTTCGCGACCCCTGGACCAGCCCACGAGGTAGTGCGAGTCGGGATCTTCCCATTGAGTCAGTTGCGAGGCAGGTGAATTGGCGAGCAAGTGGCCAAGAGTCAAAAGTCTGCTGCGCAGTTCTGGAAACTTTTCGTCAAGACCGCTGACCACTATTATACCCAGGGACGACGGTCCAAAGGCCTCATCCAGATATTTATCGGCAGCGCCAGACTTTATGTCTTGGAGAGTCACTTTGACAGGATCCATAATTTTTGGAATGTCAACTTGTTCAGCAGGAATTGTCTGTTATCACCAATTGTGCAGCACCATTTTGGGAAATTTGATAGTGCTGGGATTAGCGGGTGCCAGCGTCTCGCGCGAATCTATTGTTTGACAAATGATTGGAGACTGCACATTTAATGGAGATCAATTGAGTATTCACACGCACTCAAGTTGCAACTTGGGTCTTTAGCAATTCTCATAGTGGGCACCGACTTTCAGTGGGGTTGAAAAGCAGCTTGTAGAGGAAGCAAAGTTGATTCGCTTGAATGAGAAAGAATTAGTATAGAGAGTTCACTATCAGGTGATATTGTGTGCATAAAGTAAACTGTGTAAACTTTGCTTGTGTTATAAGAGTTGAATTTAATTTCTGTAACGCTTAACATTTAATTTCTGTAAAGCTTAACTCTATTTTGGACACGCGGATGTAGCGACTGATACCCGGGTCAAGAGATCAAACTCATCAGCGGCTGCACTAAATCGCGCGCCAAAAGTCAAGAGATCTACGAAACGTCTAGATATGGTTATACTTGCGCCGACACTATACCGAGCGAAACGTTGTTTCACGTGTCCAACACTGGGACAGTGTTAATTTAGTGCCATTGCTAAATGTAGTTTAGTTGACAGAAGGTCCCACAATGTTACCGTAAGAGTGAAAATGAAAACGCTGTTTTAGGACATGGCGTTTCATGATCAAGACAGGGGTAGTTGAGAGCTCGGTTCATTTAATGCGAATGCGAATTGCGGAGACTACGAGGAGGTGCACTTCTTGTTGTAAATCGCTGGCACTGACCAGAGCTCGTGGTCAAGAGTTGCAAGCCCAGGGTTGCTTCACTTTGATTTAACCACGAGCTAAATTTTTGCAGCACTACATTACTGTCACCATGCAGGAACCCAAGCGTAAAATCGAGATTTCGCCGCAACCAGGACCTCAACGCCAATGGCAGGGGAATATTATTTGGAGGATGAAACTCAAGGGATGGGCTGAACGCGTATGACAAGTGGTCAGCTGGAGAGAACTTGGTGCAAAAGTCGCTGCCAGCTGTTGTGTGGTGCGCTGCGCGGACAGAAATTTGCATTCGCTAACTACGAAGCGCATTGACGCGGGTCACGCATCCCTGAACCTTCCACCGGGACCTTAGTTTGGCGTGCAGCTAATTTGCCTAGTCTTGACGATTGGCAGCAGCGCGAGGCGGTGGTGATCTTGCTTGTGTCTGTCGGCCGTTGCTACCGACCTGAGGCGAGACTGCCAGCCTTGCTAGACGAGCATTTGAAGCGCTGCTGGCAGAGAAGTGGACCATGGCCAGCCGGCCACGCTCAAGCGTTTGGACTTGAGCAGAGGGCACCTCGCCGACGGGCCCGGCACGGCCAGTGCCAACAATGGAGCATCTGTGAAAACGATCCAACGGTGGCAGAATGCAGGTGGTGAAATAATTATTTTGGATACCGCGCAGATGTAGTTTCAATATGGAGAAAGCATCAGAAATGCCAACTAAGGGCTGAGAGATATATATACCGTGGACACGGACAGAGATGTGTGTGGCCAACCATTGAAGCGCTGGCTTTTCGCAGCAGCAACATGGACACGTACGGAGACATTTACGATGTGATTTGCGAATACGACACTGTCAGCCCGTGCCGAGCGACGTTTCCACGTGATGGAGAGCAGGATGCGTTTGAGAGCCAGCTCTCGCCGGCCAGCACGCCGACCAAGACAACCGTGACCAGATCTACACCCAGCAACCTGGCATTGTTCCGCACCACCATTTCACCCCCTACTCCGCCGGCCACGCCAACGCCGCTCTGCCAGAGTTTCAAGAGTCCCGGCAGCTTGGGATCTGCTGGCCCAAACGGGAAGGGTGCAGATCACCAGCTTGCCGAGAATGCAGCCGATTTTTGCATGCTGGCGAAGCCGCCCGTGCCATCAAACACCGGGCTGCTACCAGACAGCAGCAACCAGAGCACAGAGCGGCCCGCAGCCAGCGCTGCCGGCGCGCAAACCGCGCACGCACAGCCAGCCGGACAGCAGCCCCCGCCGCCGAGCGCGCTGCCGCTGGCCTCACACCACTCATCTGGCGGCCAGCCGGGCCCCACCAGCCCCTTGAAAGCTCTCCCTACTCGCTCAGTCCCTGCTTCCCCTGCCCAATTAGGGCCAAAATTAAGTCTGTCCGACCCACCCTCGCCGGGCTCCTTTACCTCAAACGCTAATTCCAAACCTCCAGCGGCAGACGTGTGTCTCACTCCTCCACATCTCAACTCCATCAGGCCCCGTAGCGGTGAAAAGTTCACCACCGCCAGCGACCCTCACTCCAGCAACAACAACACTTGCAACAACAACACTTGCAACACCCACCCTGCAACCGTTGCCAACGCATGCCACTCCATGAAGAGTCAAAAAAAGTCTTCCGGAGGGTTCTTCCGGCGGCTGTTTGGTAGAGACACACCCGCTCAGCAAACAGCGGCCAGCAATGGGCCCCCCTCGTCGCCGTCGCGTCTCGGCTCCAAGGCCTCAAAGCACTCGCTGCTCTCGTCGCCGCTGCGCGCAAGAGACTCAAAGATGGCCCTCAGAGACCCCGCCGACGTTGCTCTGGCAACCGACAACAGCGCCAGGCTGCCGGGCCCCTCGCCAGCGCTCTTTCCAGCGTCCGCTGACAACCACGCTCCGCGGCCGTCACACGCATCACCGCACGGCGACTCGGGCCTGCTCAGGTCTGCTCCCCAGCTGCCTGAGTTGTCTCATTTATCTGGCGATTCTGCAGGACCCACCACTGAACGGTCCCAGACACCCCCCCATTCCACCGAACACTTGCTCCTGCCCGGCGTCACAACTCCAAAACAACAAACCGACACAAGCGAAGGTGGCCGTCAGCGCAAACTGTCCATGACCTCCGTCATGTCCTCTCCCTCGCCAGCCGCCGCCCCGTCGCCCATGGCGCAACCGCGCACGCGCCGCCCGTCGGGCTCGTCCATCACAGCGGCCATCCGCGACACGGTGCGCGAAACCGTCAGTCGCGCATCGACCCCCCAGCGCCGGGCCTCGAACGTGTCGCTGTCGGGCACGCCGCTGGCCTCGACCATCCCGCCGGAGCACTCCTCTTCAGACGACCCCAATGTGCAGGCCATCTACACAGCGGCACGCCAGATATTTGTCGGCCAGCTCGTCGCCGACCTCGACCTGCCGGCCGACGAGTACGCCGCGTATTTGGGGGGCTCCAACCTGCGCCAAAAGCAGATCCTCCAGCAGTTTTTGTCCTTCTTTGACTGGAAGGACAAGTCCATCCTGGTGTGCCTGCGTGGGCTCTGCGACAAGCTCCACTTCAAAGCGGAATCGCAACAGCTGCACCGTATTATCGAAGCTTTCTCGGCCGCGTGGGCGTCCTCAAATCCCCACCACGGCTTTTATGACGAAAACATTATTTATACCGTCGCGTACGCGGTCATCTTACTCAACACTGACCTCTTCACTCCTGATCTCGGCCACCACATGTCGCGCAATGCTTTTGTTCAAAATACAATGGACACCATCTCCCTCCACAAACCCAAAGTCCTGCCCGCGCACAGTGCCAGTGACGGTCCAAATGTGGCTCCTCCTCCTAATCTCAAACGCACTCTGTCCAATAGACGGGGCTCAAATGACAAAGACTCCCTCGATTTGTCTCTTCTGGTGAACTACACTGGCGCGTGTTGGAGCGCCGACTGGGAACAGCAACTCGAAACCGTGCTGAGAATGTTTTATATCAGCGTTTCCAAAGAACCCTTGAGGCTGCACGTCACCGATAACGCGATCGACGCATCCTCCGGATCATCTGGTCAAAGAGGTGCCGGAAGCTCCTCGGGTCAGCGGTCCTCGACTGACCAACCCTCGACCGACAACGCCTCGTTGTTTTCGGCTCCAATCAACACACAATTCACAAACGGCACAACCTTCACTTGGGGCGCCAACAATAGCATTGCCAATGCAACACAATCTAATTCTATATTTTCCAAGCTTGGAAGAATCAAGTCAAACAAATTCAATTCTTCTCGGATGCTGCCTGTCGATCGAGCTGCCGACGGTTTTCATCGAGACTCCCTTGGTTCGGTGTTTTCTTTGGAATCGAATATGACATCATTTGGAGTTTCGCGCCATGCTGTTGGCTTCGCCGGCTTGCTCTGGAACTCCATGATTAGAGAGGAGGAAACGGACGACGCGTTTGGGGATTTCGCTGAAATTGAAAAAGAACTCGCTAAAGAAGTCGAACTGGAACTGCTCGGTGCCCCATGGGCAAAGGAGGGCATCATCTTGTATCGTCCATACATCGACCCCAGTACTGGCAAGAAGCCAAAGAAAAAGGACTGGACGCAGGTATTTGCTGTTGTTCAACGTGGCCAGCTTCGACTTTACAAATTCGGCACGTCAAGCAGCGGTAGCAGCAAAAACTCGTTCGGAGGCGGCGGCGGTGTTGCAATTGGAGCTGGCAACTGGATGGAGAACGCCAATCTTGTTGATGGGTTCAACCTTTGTCATACCGTTGCGCAAGAGCTGCCCCCTCCAAAGAAGAAGAGTGGATTTTCAGCACTGTGGTCTCTTACTTTACCCCAAAAGGGCTTGTTGGTATTTCAAGTCGGCACACCAGAAATTGCAAAGGAATATGTCTACACTTGCAACTATTGGTCCGCTAGACTTTCAAAGGAACCGTTTGGTGAACCTGTAACTTCGATGGAGTTTGGCTGGAGCGATGAGCTGCTCAGTAAGCCTGCCCCAGTTAACAACTCGCGTTCACCATCAGGAGCAAGAAGAGGCGGCCCAGGGTCTGCGGGCCCACTGCCTGGAGATACGCTCAATATTAAAGAGTGGCGGCCAACTGGTCAGACCATGGTGGTCTCTGATTTAAACGAAGAGAAGCAGCTGGAAAACCTCAACGGCTTTGTGGCATCTGCCGAAACTGAACTGACACTACACAACGCAATGAGATCCAAGCTCCTCCAACTGTATACTCCAAACACTTTAAACTGGCATAAAGTGCACACTAATTGGGAGAGAAAATCCCAGTATCTTTTGCAACAGCTGGTGCGGTACAAAACCTATGTCGAGTACCTACAGCAGGGAATCAACGATAAGGCCTTGAAATCGAAAGATATCGAGGAGCACATGGCTACAGCCAATACTAATGGCGCTTCTCGCAGTGATGGCACAATCTCTGATAAGGACAACCACGTCGACAACTCTGATGAAGACTGCGACGTCACCGCGATTTTGGAAACCAAGAAGGACGAAGAGGATGAGGATGATGAGGAGAAGGACATTTTCGACACGTCCACCAATGTTCTTGCTGTGTAAATTATTGTATTATACTAATTAATTTTACTTATTTAACTTTGCTTGTCTTGCGTCTGCAAACTTCAGGTTATCCATGAGCGGGGGCATGCCGAATTGTGGATACGGGATGGCACCACTGGTGCCCTCCAACGAGCGGACACTCGCTAGTTCGCCTCCATATCGATCCACAACACACAATCTACTTTCCAAAATACAACTAGAAATAATCAGAAAAAATGTCCAATCCATTTGAATTGTATGGTATGTATTTGGCTGACAATGGGATGATAGCCACATCTCACGACTGGTGGTAGAACTTGTTGGAACAGTGGGTGGCGGTGGAAAAGACAAAACGCTCATTTCAATGGGGTTTGTGAAACATGGCGCCAATTTGCACTTTGCGAATGTAGTCTACGGTTTGAAATTTGAAAAGGACCGCCATGGTTTGTGCATTACTTGTTGCAATACTAACACAGGTGGATCGTGTATTGCCATGTCTGGTAAAGAGTGCGTGGCTATTGCTTACGATTTACGTTTGGGCAACCAGGGCCTCGGTGTAGCAAATGATTTTGAAAAGGTTTTTCAATACGGTAAGGTGTTTCTTGGGCTGACTGGCCTGGTCACCGACATTATCACTCTCAAAGACACATTTAGAGAGCAAGCAAATCTATACAAAATGCGCGAGGAAAGGCAAATGGAACCCAAAACATTTGCATCTCTTGTGTCCACGACATTGTATGCACACCGATTCGGCAGTTATTTTGCCGTGCCAGCTGTTGCCGGCCTTCATTCGAAAACTCATGAACCATATCTCTGCTCATTTGACTCAATTGGCACGATGAGTACCGCTGAGGACTTTGTAGTTACCGGAACCGCCAGTGAGCAGCTGTTTGGAATGTGCGAGTCGCTGTGGGAGCCGGGTCTGGGACCAGAAGAGCTCTTTGAAACCATTTCGCAGGCATTCTTGTCAGCAGTGGATAGAGATCCTTTGAGTGGCTGGGGAGCCGTTGTTTACGTTGTTACAAAGGACAAGGTTGTCAAAAAGTTACTGAAAATGAGGCAAGATTAAGCACTTTTGTACTTTGTATTTAATGCCATGAGTATTTATGTCATGTGTTGAACTTGGAATGCGTCCTCGATGGACTCTAGGATCAATTTGGAGATACAAGAAGGAAGCGGTATTTGGACATTGAAGTCCTTCGAGTCTATAGAATCGTCATTATCAGTGCCTGACTATGATTATGAACACTAGTTCAAAATGTTCTGCCGACTGGTTATCGACAGGTTTTGAAGAAAGAATCGCCGTGCTTGTCACTAATAACAGGGTCAAGAAACAGCGAAGTCTACTCCAGTTCAGTGCTAGAGAATCGTTTAATACTATTTACAACTATTTGATATAGACTTTGTTTGGAGGAGCATCGGTGATGGAATCAAGCCAAACTACAAAGATTCCCCTCCGTTGGATTTTTTTCCAATAACATCTTTTAGATATCCCCCTTTTCCAAACTCCTCCTCCTCAATCTCTTTCCACCTTCTCTCCAGTCTTTTTCTTTTCTCAACAGCCTTCTCTCTATTTGTATCAATCGTCTTCATACGTTGCTCATGGAGGCAATCGTTAAGATCTTGACGGGCATTATTACAAGCTCCTAGTGCTTGTTTAATCCAACCCTGCCTTCTGCATTCATCCAAAGCATCGATATAATGCGCACAGTCTAAATGTTAGTAAATTTCAAAACAGTCAGACATTTCAAACTTACGCAATCTTCTTGCCTCTGTGAATTGCTGTTTCTGTGACATTCTGTATTTACGAGTTATTTTACCAGTATCTTAATATACAAATATCAGCTTGTATAAGCTTTGGTACATTTTATCACTACCACAGACCACCCGATTAATTTTGTCCGTCAGTGGTCAGCGCCCGGCAGTTGCATGTTTTGAGCTGTAGCGAGTCAAAAATAGAGGGGACTTGATCAGAATTATTGACTTTGAACAAAAACTGAAATTATCGGCCGTGCTTCCTTTGCTCTCAAACCCCTTTGCTATGCAATTTCACAAAATACTTCTCGCGCAGAATTTTCTATTTAATTGTCGCCAACGCTCACACTGCATTAATTTCAACCTTCGGGACTGCTCCTCGAACGGATAACAATTTTAACGACTTTATACACTTTACCTCTATCTTGGTGATTGGATTACTTCCTTTGCCACAAAATCAAACCGTCTTACTGAGCTGACAAGCTATTTTCTAATTGTTTCACCGTTACCTTTGTGATGGACACTTCAAATCCTCGCCACCGGAAGCAAATGATTGCATTTTATGCTTCAGGACTTTTTTCACTGGCATGTTTGTGGAGAGCCCGCAGATCTGTAACTCTCAGAAAGTACTCACCCACATTATTTGATGCCAATCACAGACCGCCATCGTTCAACATGATGAAGGATGCAATGCAAGCAGTTGGTCAGGCGACAGGAATTGCGGTCTCTACATTTGCATTTGTCATTTCTGGTGTGTGCTGGACTTGTGATATTGCTTCATTTCCAGAATTCTCAAGGACAATGAAGGCCAAGTTTGGCGGTGCTGCATCTGAAGCGCGAATCGCGGCACTGCCTGTAGAGCCTGAGGTTGCCAAAATGGAGAAAGATTTGAATGATGCTCTTAAATAAGAAATGTCTATTTTATGATTGAATCACTGTCGTGAAATGCATATTATGTAAGAATGCTCATATGTACATAGTGTTGGTTAAGTAACCAACAATAACTTAAATATATCTAGAATATTCATAGCTGCAGCGACAACTGCTGAATTCTCCTAGTGTTGACAGAATGCATGATTTTTCCTTGTAAAACTTCAATCCAGATAGTTTTTCGGATCAGTCGCGGCTGTTAGCCACTCAGTTTGGCTCTCTTCCGACAAATTCTTGAATCGATATTTGCGTCGCAGAGTTCTCTTGATCTCGGCAGAAGACATCCCAATTAACTCAAGTTCATAAAGAGGCCAAAAAGTATGCTCCTTTCTTTTTATTGCATCATCAAGAACACTTTCAAGACACAAAATCTTTGTCGCCTTGTCCTTTATTTTATTATCCAGCAGCCAAGTGCGCCACAACTCCCTTGCATCTTCTCCTTTAGCAAGACATCTTTTCATAGTTAGCGTCAAAAGCAAGCTTCTAACGGATGCAGTTTTATGCTTGACCAGATTCAACTTTTCCAATACCTCATTGGCTATGGCATCGTTGCTCTGATCAATCGCCTCGTTCAAAATCTCGCAGTAGCCTCTTGCAGAATGTTTCAGCGTGAACTTGCTAAGCGTGGCCATCGCTTGCCTCAAGTCGGTCTTTGCGGTGTATTTAGCGATGACCGCTAGATCAAGGTCTGTGAGCCGTGACCGCTTTTGAATTTCCTGAATTGCATACTTCGCGCCTTTCATATCATCAAGACTGAGGTACATTTTTAAGAGAGAAGAAAGTACAGTTCTGCGTAATTGCTTTCCTTCTTCAGTAACCTTGTTCAAAGACTCAAGCACTTTTTCAGCCAAAGCCTTTTTTTTCATATTTCCAACATACTTCATCAGCGACTCGGTAATACCCGGCGTCAAATACTTTTCTGGAGGAAGAAGATGTACAAGCTTACGCGCAATAGGATTGAGAACTTTGTACTTTGCAGAATGCGCCAGCAAGCGGTGGATCAGAAGCGAATCTAATTCAGGTCGATGCCGGGGGGAATTTTCAACAAGTTGATTCCAATATGTGATAGTGGATGCGTATTGTCGTGCACTCAACGACGCGAAAATAAGACTTCTCAGGTTAGTCGAGTCAATTTTGCTTTGAACCGGGCTCAATAGTTTGTAACAATCATTAGCCATTTCCAGCGAATCAGCCAATGATAGTTTCATCGCTGCATTCACGATTTCAGAATTCATCAGCTTGTTGATATCGTATGCGTTGCAGTGTGTGCTGCTTGTCATTTTTATCATAAATTGCCTCAGTAACTTCAGCTTGATTGAGTTCAAGGCAGGGTCGGTAACAAGTGTGGCTAATAATGCTTTCTGCGATGTTTCAAGAGGAACCACTATTCTTCTCTGAGCATCATTAGCCAACTTCATTATTAGTGTAAGTGCGAGCAGTGGTTCTCCTCGTGAAAGAGCAAGCTCAGCCACTGCATTAGCCATGTTAACGGGGCCACTAAAAGCATCACACTTTTCTAGTAGTTGCAATTCGCTGGCGAGAAGCTCGCCATTTGCCAGACGTCTCACAATAAATACACAATCGTCAAAGTCATTGTGGCTCCTCACCAGGATATCTGTTAGCAAGGAAAGAAGTATCATACGAGAACTTCTTGTTGTAGCCCAAGTAGATATCAGTAGATCTATCAGTAGCGCAGCCTCGCGAGATTTGCCACAACTTATCAGTTGATAGAGCATTTCACAGGTATCGATAGCCAGGAGAGGTAATAGCGGAGGTAAAACCGGCAAAGACCTTCTCACGACAGCGTAATCGACTTGCAATGCAGTACGAAGACTCGGTGACGAATGCTCTTCGTGCAAATTGGTGGCTCTGCGAAGTGTTTTTATCATTTCCTCTTGCGAGGGTGACAGCTGCAGGTGATTTATTGGTCCTGTCTTGATCGGCGCGCTGCCCAAATACCGCGAGGATCTATAAACCGCTCGTCTCAGCGGATACAGTCGCAAGCCGCAACAGTGCCTTACGGCTGTCAAGGTCATCTATTCGGCTTGCAAAATGTTGAAATATTTTGGATCAAGAGGTTAAAGTAAATCCGAGCATGTCAGTCCTCAAGAGATGGAGAGAACAAATTACCCGCAGTACAGTCCAGAATCAGCAAACAAGTCTATGCACAATAAAAGAAGCGCTAATTGCGTGAATCTCAAACAAGATCCAAGACAAAGCACGGCAGGTCGCGCTGTCAAAAATGTATACAGCTCTTATTTACGCTATCACGTGATCATCTCCAGGGCCCTACTGACCAATGATGACCTTGCAAATCCACCTACGTGTTGTTCATTGGCAATATTTTTGCTACTCGGATTGAAAATGATGTTTGAGACATAACTGCAAAACAATGAGTGTATGCAAAACTCGCTTAAACACTGTTATGAAGTTTGGGTCACCGGCCCGACATGACATGTCCCCATCTGGCATTAGGTCTTGGGCGGTTGTGATCCATAGAAGCAGCTAATAACGCTATTAAGCGGATAGGTCCAGGGTCACAAACAAACAGATCTGACCGTACCGAGCGCCACCAAACCACGACTGGCGACCTTTTTTCAAAATGAAGGCCGCAAACGGCCCTCTAGTACCCCCTTTACTAGATGGAACCCCGCTCTTCTCACCAGTGCGACCAAGTTTCGAAAATCAAGATGACGCCAGATCGCTAGGAACTCCTTTTGAGCCTTCAAAACTGACCTCCATTTTGTCCAAGCTGGAAATTGAACGCAAAATTAAAGAGGGAGCCCAAAACTTGTTGCATGAATTGGATAGCAAGTCGTCTAGTGACCAACGATTACAAGTTGAATCGGAGCTAGCCGCGGCAAACGCTAAAATTGCCGTTTTGGAGATGCAACTTGTTGATGCCGAACACTCTGCTGCTGGTGGACTGGCCAATGCTTTTTCCGGGAGCGGAGCGGGCAGTGGAACTGGCTCCGGCACCCCCGTCTTGGGGGCCACCACGTCAGAAGTTGGCGGTTCAGACCTGGGCTCTCCGTTCTTGTCTGTACCGTTTGATGCATCTCCAAGTGTCGCTTCCAGTCCTCGAAATGAGAAAATGGTCGACGAGGCAGAGAGCGAGGATCCTTCAATATCCCTTGATGCATTGATGGCAGCGATCGATCAATCACAATCCCCGGAACGTCTTATCGCATCAGCAAATTCATTGGTCCAATTACTATCCAGGTTTCCATTCCTCAAGTATGATCTGATCTTATCGCAACTGACAGAGCGTGCTAGATTGCTCCTGCTCCATCGTCAAACACAAGTCACGGCAGCGGGCTACCGACTTCTTAGATATGCTGTAGGTGCCGACTCCACTACGCAACAACTGCGCTATTTGCAAGTACCCGTACTGCTCATTAGATCGCTAGCAAAAGACTCAAAATGTCAAACTGAACGGATTCAGGCCCTCAAGTTGATACGCTACTTTCTAGATAGTGGATCCAACGAGCTTGTTACCCCAGGAATGGTTTGTGCTGTGATATCTGTTGCCGAACAGAATGACGACACTTTAAAGAACATTTGTTTGGAAACACTCGCAGAGATATTTGTTTTCTCTCCAGAACTAGTCTCTACCAATAGAGGAGTTCGAGTTCTTCTTCAAGCTATTGTCGAGGGCCCACGACGCTTATCGACTTCAATTGCAATGACATTAGCATTTGCCATAAACTTCCCTCAAAGTAGGGCTATATTGAATGATGGCAACGATCTGGAAATGCTCATTAGCCCGTTCACTGAGGTCTCGTCTCGTGGTCATGTCTACACAGAGCATTTAGAAAACTCCGCACGTGTACTTTGTGCTCTTTTCAGGTCATGGTCTGGTATTTTTGCATTCTCGGGAAACAATTTTTTTTCAATCAGATGCCTCGTGGAGTGTTTAAAAGTCAAGATTCCTGCTATGCGAGATGTTTTATTGGACCTAATCTTTTCGGTATTAGGCATAAAGTCCCATAGTTGGTCATCGTCTTTCATTGCTGGTCGACGGCTCACTATGTTTGGTCATATCCAGCATCCTGAAAAGACTTATGCACGCCCATCACGATATGCGAATCATTTCACGGCCCTGCTACTTACCATCTTGCACAATTGTAATCTAGTGGAGAACTTGATCAGCATCACGTTGGAACCAATAATTTCTGGCGAGGCCACCAATGTGCGCAAAGCAACTCTGTTGTTAAGTGAACTAATGAATATCTCCTCCTCATTGCTGCCACCCAAACGATTCCAACGGATGCTATCTATGTCATCATTATTTGCGGCTACAGAAACCAACGCATTGGCGTCGCACACCGTTTTCCAGCTGGAAAAAGTGACTAGGTCACTTTACAGGACAAAAGCTAGCGTCAACCTGAATGACCAAGCTGTAGATAGAGTGAAACTGGCGATACAAATGGATGACACAACTTTCAAGCAGCTGATTGTTGATACGCAAGTATTGCAAAGCAAGAATTTTACGAAGTGGAACTGGGACGCTTTAGCAGCTCTTATTCAGGGACCATTTAGGAACCCAAAAAGACTAGAGGAACTTATCAAAACCAACAAATTCCTGAAACGACTTATGTCATTTTATCGTCCATTCAAGTACAGGTTTTCTTCGATTAAGCGAACTCGATCTAATCAAAAGTACGTCAAAGTCGGGAGGATGCTGATTGAAAGCTTATTGCAAACAACTGAAGGTATTAAATATCTGGGAGATAACAAACTGTTGAGGCAAGTTGCAGAATGTCTCGCTCAGCTTGACCCTATGAGTGGGATAACTTCTTCTGAACCTTTATTTTCAGCGGACAGGATAAAAAACACTTTAACATACGGCTACTTTGCTCTAATTGGAGCATTATCAGCTGATCCTAATGGCCTACAAATGATGAGCAGATGGCGTATATTCAACATGTTCTACCACCTGAGTGAATTGAAATCTAGGCAAGATTTGATTATCTGTTTTATTTCAAGCATGGACTACTCATTACAGGGCCATCCGCGAATAATCCTTTCAAAAGCACTTACTTCCGGTCAAAAGTCTGTGCGTCTCTTTGCGACTAAATTTTTGCGAACCCTCAAAGGTTCGTCAAGAAAAACACAAAATTGGGTTATTGAGTTACTTGTAACGCAATTTTACGATCCCGAAGTTGAGGTTTGCCGCCTAGCTATTCAGGTCCTGGACGAATTTTGTGTCGTTCCTGAAAATCTTCAACATTTTGTCCAGATGCGACCGTCGTTCTCGCATCTAGGAGATATTGGAACTCCTCTTTTATTGAGATTTTTGAGAACTTCCGAGGGCTTTGATTATTTAAGAGGGCTTGACTATGTTCATCAAGAGATGGACAATTGGTTTCATGGCTTGAACGATCAATATGTTTTCCAGATCGAAGAATTTTTGGAGCAATCCTTCAGTTGTTGGACACTTGCTTCGTCATCTGAGAGCCATGACAACATCTACAACCAGTCTACGGCAGGACTTTCTGGTTTTGGTATCCCCTATGATCGCCATTTTCAGGAGCTTGTTATGCTTGGCAAGGATCTGGGGGGTATTACGGATGAAAGCTCAATTGACGGACAAGCGTTGTTTAATGACGCCCCTAAGCATTTTTACGGAGAGTTGACAATGACGGATGAGGGTTGTACATTGTTGAAAGAAAAAGGACATTTTCAAGCATTTGTGGACTATATTCAAAGGTACAAACAAGATGAAGGCATACTTGATGAAGAAGAGTTGGTAAAGTTGAAAGGATGCTTATGGGCTGTTGGACACATTGGTTCTAACTCAAATGGAATAGAATTTATTGAGGGTTCAAACATAGTTTTGGACATTCTTCAAATTGCCACTTCATCTTCGTTATGTTCGCTGAGAGGAACTGCCTTTTTTGTTCTTGGACTGATTTCGTCAACTATTGAAGGAGGAGAAATCTTAGATGAACAAGGATGGGATTGCGTATTTGGAACGGAGGGAGCAAGCCTCGTCACTTTGCCCAGAGATTTGTGGACTTTTTTTAATCTCAAGAGCGACAGACCATCAATCACCGTTTATGAAAGCAAGTCTCCGCTGCAGAGCAGTGATCCAGCTCGTCGTAGAATAATTGCTGCCCTTTGCGACCTTTCCAATCAAGTCTTATCAAATAGCGCTTCGAAAGAGCTTGTCAAGCTCAAGTCCAAATATGCACCCAGGTTTGCGACGGTAGAGCTATTTCAAGACGCACTTGAAATTATGTCTAAATATCGATTTAGATACCAGATGAGAAGATTCATTTTCGAACTATTTGATGTGGATGTCATCTTGGATAAAATGACGAAGAAGCCACACAGAAAACACCGACACTCAGTCGCCTCTACAACTGCTTCCGGGAATCAATTGACAACCACTCCAGAAACTTGATTTGCTGCGGCACAAAACTAAGTTTATTTATTTTCTATATAAAATGCATGTTCAATTTATGGTTGGACTACACGTAAGCTCAACTTGTGCATTGCCGAGGATTTCCACCATTCCCATTGTGCAAACACAATGGGATTTACAATACTATTTTCAACGTCAATTTTCGAAATTTGTTCAGCATTTGACACTGGCAATGTCTTGGTGAAGCTCACGCCATTCGTAGAAGCACTGATTGTTGAATGTATCGAACATTGGTGTTAGGTACCGATGAAAGGAATTCCTCATTAAAAGAAGTTCAAAATCTGCGGGGATTTGAAGCTTATGCATCAGAGGATTCAATAGCCGAGCCCCAAACTTACTCTGCTAAGCAGCCCTCAACCCCATTTATTGCACAGCCGGAAAAAACCTCACCTTTTGTCCTCATTCACTAGCAAGGGAATAGCAAAGAGCCAAAATCATGAGCCATGCTGTATGTGATGAAATCAAACAGTAAGATTTTATTTAAGGCCGTCAATTTTACCGCACTATCTATTGTCAAATTACAACAACCATCTTACACGCGAAGTTATCACGTGCTTCATTTACTGCATGCACCAGAATCGCGCTACTACTACACTTCGCGTTTAAACTCGTTTGGGTCATCCTTATTGCTCATGGCACCGGCATCTGAGCAGAGAAACATTCGATCATTTTTTTCGCGGCCTGCGAGCTCGGGTTCCCCCTCAGACAAGACAGGAGTTACTAATGCAATTCCTGAATCTCCCAAAAAGGCAAGTCCAAGTCGAAGCCCAACTCCGGAAAGTGAAGAGAGGGAAACCAAAAAGGCTAGAACTGTGCCTTCTGAAGAAGGCGAGCTAGTAGAGGACAAACCATTAATGGCGCAAAAGAGTGCTGGCACAGTTGGGACTGTAGAAGCTACGGGAGCTCCTGAAATTCTTTATCTGGAACTCACGGATACGTTCGAGAAAGTGGAGCAAGAATCAGGTAGATTGGCAACAATTGCTATAGTCTCCTCTTTTTTTTTGAAAGTACTTCAGACAAATGCCAACGATTTACCAATGGTGACATACCTATTCATCAACCGGTTGGGTCCTGATTATGAGGGCCTTGAGCTGGGTCTCGGCGAATCGCTAATAATAAAGGCGCTGAGTGAAGCAACTGGTTCATCGATACAAGCCATTAAGCAAGAATACAAAAAGGTAGGTGATCTTGGAAAAGTGGCTCAAGCGTCCAAATCTTCTCAACGAACAATGATCAAGCCCAAACCGCTGACTATTGCAACAGTCTTCAACGGTCTTAGCGAAATTGCCAAATCTACAGGTCAATCGTCACAGTCTAAAAAAATTGGCATTATTAGACGAATGTTGGCTGCCTGCCAGGGTTCAGAACCCAAGTTTTTGGTTAGATCTATTGAAGGAAAGTTGAGAATCGGTATGGCTGAAAAGACTGTTCTTGTAGCACTCGCTCAGGCATTTGTTAATTGGGAAAAGTCCAAAGGAAAAAAGTCTATTGATTCTGGTCGTGCAGAAGACATTTTAAAGGAAGCATTTTCTCAATTGCCAAACTACGAAGTTTTAATATCTGCCATGATTGCTCATGGCATTGAGAAGCTTCCAGAGAATTGCAAAATTGCCGCCGGTATTCCTGTCCGACCTATGCTTGCTAAGCCCACGAAGTCAATCTCCGAAATCTTGGATCGGTTCCATGGAGAGAAATTCACCTGTGAATATAAATATGATGGTGAGCGAGCTCAAATACATGGAATGAGCGATGGCACTGTAAAAGTCTACTCCCGAAATATGGAGGACATGTCACAGCGTTATCCTGATATAATCTCAATTGTTCCGAAAATTCAACAAGCAGCTGTTGCCAGTACTGATGGCCACAAACCTTCCTTCATCATTGATTGCGAAGCGGTTGCATGGGACAGAAAGAACAACAAAATTCTGCCGTTCCAAGTGCTTTCCACTCGTAAGAGGAAAGGAGTAGATGAATCTTCCATCACTGTTCGTGTGTGCCTGTTTGCGTTTGACCTGTTATTATTCGACAACGTATCATACTTGGCTCGACCATTACGGGAACGAAGAGAGCTTTTGAAAAGTCATTTTGCATTGATTCCGGGTGAATTCCAAATGGCTCAACATATGGACTCTGACAATACTGAGGATATACAAGCATTTCTTGATCAGTCTGTGCATGATGCGTGCGAAGGACTGATGGTCAAAACTCTGGAAGGAGAAGAAAGCGGTTATGAACCGTCTAAGCGCTCGAGAAATTGGCTAAAATTAAAAAAGGATTATCTGAGCGGGGTTGGCGATTCACTAGATTTGGTGGTTCTAGGAGCATACTATGGACGAGGAAAGAGAACCAACTTCTACGGCGGATTTTTACTAGGCTGCTATAATGCAGATACTGAAGAATATGAAACAATATGTAAGATTGGAACTGGCTTTTCGGAAGAAAATTTGGAATCATTTTACAACACTCTATCCAAAACTGTCACTGAAGTGCCGAAATCGTATTACTCGTACGATCGCGCCCCCTCGTCCTTACCCGATGTGTGGTTTGAACCAACAACCGTCTGGGAAGTTCTGACTGCTGATTTGTCACTGTCACCGATATATAAGGCTGGTAGCCATGAATTGGAGCGTGGCGTTTCATTGAGGTTTCCGAGATTTATTCGGGTACGAGATGATAAGGGTGTTACGGATGCAACAACTAGTGAGCAGGTTGTTCAGTTTTATGAGAGGCAGACTGCTCTTGCTCAAGGAGGTGGTGAGGATTAACCCCAAGCTAATACGTAATGTGAATTAAAATTCATCATCTTCAACAATAAACCCGTCGTCATTTTCAACCATTTCGTCGTCACTATCAGACACGGCGTTATATTTTTCGGATGCAGTGTTTTCTGCCACAGGAGTGGCCTTCTCCAAACCTTTCATTTCTTGGGTTGTGAGCTGCCTTTTTCTTTTGTCAACCACAGAGGACGGCTCAATATCGACGTATGGCTGCATAGTGGTAACTGTTTCTGAGCATCTGAGGCATTGCCAACCATCATCACCTGCAACCTTTGCCTCTTCAAGCTTAATCTTTAAACATACGTAGCAATATACATGACCACATTCCGCGACGTAAGGATTGGTAATGGAATCATATTTCGCATTCTGTTCATAACAAACAGGGCATACTGTCCGACCTAGAAATTCCAGCTCTCCTTTGGGTTTGCTCTGTTTCTTTGTGTTACCAAGTAGCAATGACACAAAAAGTTTCCGAATCTTGTTTGAAATCTTTTTCAAGTTGAAAAGAGGCAAAATAAAGAGAAGAAACTCTGTGAAGGCATTCCAAACCATTTGCCGATTCTGAAATTCGAAATTGACATTTCTCGACAGGTTTTTAGCTGCTGGACTCAGCTGGATGCGAAGAATTCTCATCAATAGCGTGGTGTATTTACCAGAGTAAAGAAATTGTAGAAAATTTGCAAGCGAGGCAATACCCCATGCTGTTGACAGCCAGTCAGTAACCGCAGTCAGAGACACGGCGCTTAGGCGAAGTGAGCTTGATGGAGACGGTCTTGAATAGCCATCATCAGGATGAGTCGATAAATAATCCTCAATCTTAGACCAAAAATAAGAACCGCCTACAACCGCTAAACCATATAGAAGCTTTTGGTTCCTGGACATTGGCTTCAATAAGTTCGGGGCCCGCGCGTCTACCAATTTGAGGTTTTGCAACTTTGCACCATAGGTGGCTGAGTTATCCCATATCGTGAGTTTGAAGATTATAAGCTTGATTACAAGGCCCACCTCAGCTTTGTGGAGGGATTTGAGAGAGTTTCCAAACTTGAAGTACTTGAACGCATCAAAAACTTTGTTCTCCAGCAATACTTGTAGTTCTGAATCTAGAATAGAAGCATCTATCTGGCCAACTCTGCTCATTGTGATAATTGAACGACACTACAAAGCTTCACACACGTGTAAGGGTGCAAAGTGAAATTGTGGGGTAGCTGCATTTGCTTATACGAATGATAAATGGGACTCTCAGTAGGATATTAGCAGGGCGGACAAAGTGCCCAAATGAATTACCGAGGACCGACGTACCGACGCCGAGAGATGTCGTAAGGGGACGAACACAAAAAGAAAACAAACTTCGAGGCTTTGGCTATTTTCAAATTCCTCTCGCTTTTCCATGTTTACTGTGAAAATTGCAACATTTTTCTGCTTAACAGGTCGCCTCGTTATAGTGTGCCTATACCAGATCTGGCAATAATTTAGCCATTCTTGAGCATGTGAGGAGGAGTGGATAGCTTGATTCGTGCCGAGCATACAATCGAGGATTGTCATAAGGCAAAGTGATGTTTTGTTTCTAGCTGATACTTTCCATTAACTGTCCATGGAATTTAAGCAGCGTTGCTTCGATCGAATTGAGACAGCGGCTTAAGATTTCGTTTTCGCATCGTCTTCAAAATGGCTTTTCAGGGCTGTTTGCAGAAACGTTTGATTTGATATCTATTATGAGCAAATACTGTCTATAGTTCCTGCTGATGGATCGTATACCTAGTTTGGTACCACTTGAAGTGAGTTACATTTCATTAGCTCGTCGTCGCATCTTGTGGCCAGCACGCAATAGATACCTGATGAAACAGTCTGCATCAGTGATTGCGTTTCCGCCTACGTGCTATGCTTTATTTGGTTTTCCAAAGAAATGATGATCCGGGTATCAGAAACAATGCCCAAAGTTAAACACTAACGTCCGATGCCAGAGTCTCCGAATTGCATCACTATTCAATACATGTAATGGATATGCTGTATATTGCTGCGTACTCCACAAAGCCACCATTGCACAGCTTTAATCTTGAATGAAACTGTCGTTCGGTGGCCTCTTCGTCATGAGATTGAAAAGCACAAAATTATCTATTCGACTAGGTTTCGGGATGCGATACGAATGAGAATACGAGGTGGACTTAGGCTCGCCATGAGACGGCGCAGTTTATCTCTCAACTATACTCGATGCACTTGCCAAATAGGAGCTAACGAATTGTGCAACTGGAAATGCAATTTTCATCGGCCAACCAAAAACAGTTAGCAAAGGTGAAGATGATGGCAAGGACTAGAAATTCTTGCTAACGGCTCAACACTTTACAAAAATAAATCTCAACATTTCTGGAATTGCATTTTTTGTAGGGAATAAACTCCACTTTCATCTCACCGAGAGCTGATTTATAAGCAATTGCACTAACATGATGGCGCAGTGTCAACACCATTCACAAAGTAAAACGCCTTTTTCTCCACTCCGTCATTTAAAACCTCAATCTGCTAATGGTTAGCTTCGTATCCTTCTCGTATCCGCAGCGGAGCTCAGCGGTGAAATGTGCTGCAGTCTTCCGTTCACGCCTTGCAATCAGTTCAATTGCTACACTGAGCTAGCAGTTGGAGATAACAATTTGTAATACAAGCCGATTGTAAAGCGCTCTGTTACGAGAATAACGCATATTATAGATAGATTTTTTGGCTTTGCTCACTTGATTCCTGTGGACTTATGTACATGACCTCTTTGCCGTGTCACATTTTGACAGCTGTCAACATGCAAGATTCACGTGTAGTATGCGCGAATCGCCGGACGGACAGTTTGTCTTGTAGGAAGGCACCAAGGATAAGCCACCGCACTAAGTTTGTGAATAGCCGTTGTATAATGTATCTAAACTTGCATTCCCTTCTCATCATTGCTTTTTTACCAGTATTTTTTGTTCTAAACTTTCCATCTGCATTCGCATGACACCACAGTTTGAGCAGGTAATATAAATTCAGGCTGCTGATTGTCATCCAACATACGCTAGAGCTACAAATCTTGGCCCTAATTAATTCAATTCATCTCTGCTCTACACACAGTGCTAGCTTACGTGTATTTTAGTGAGGTGCATCAAAAGCTGTCGTAAGTCACATGCGCGCTGAATCCCATAACGGCTGGAATTAAGCTTCGACCCTTTTGCCCTATTCATCGATCCCTTGACTGGTATTATTTCACTGACGGCCGCAGTATTGCCACGAAATTTCTGCCATATAAATCTCCCTTTGCAGCTCCAAGGTCCGGTGCGTCCCTCTGCCCTACCCCGGTCAATTTTTATTTGATCCCAGCAGGCTGCAGTTATAAGTGACATTTTTCACCCGGCTAGACCGCTCCAATTAGCATTGAACTTTAATCACCAGCAGTCTAGACGTTTGCTGGCGGATCAGAAAGTTTCAATTTGCTGCTTACCTAAGTTGCTCGCACCCCATTGTTGCCACTTGTGGCACTACTCTGTTGTCTCCTTGCATTGCACTGCTCCCAGGAACATCCCCGAAGAGCTCAGCTAGAAAAACCGTTGAGCTCAGATCAGAACAGGCATTTTTTCCTGTCAACCACCCGCACACAGTACCCCAACTGCAGTGTATTAGTAGATTATTGATCAGAGAGTACGCTCATTCAACCCTTTTGTAGTTTGTTTTTCCTCACCTTCCGGTCGTACATATCTCACCTCTCGCCCTCACAGCCCATTGAGAACGAGCGTTTGGATCCAACTCCGGAGGGATAAGCAAGCCAAAAATAATGGATGACATCTCAAACAACAATGACACGGTGGCGGATTCGTTAGCTGGCGATATGCCGTCTTCGGATCTGATGAACATTCCTGAAGCTCATTATTTGGCGTCCCATGAGCCTGTTCCGAGTGGTTCCGAGCAGCCGGCCGGCCCAGAAATGGCCGCTTCAAGTTCCGTTTGGAAAGGTGTCATGGATCCTCATTCTGCTCAGTCTCAGTATATGGAACATACGGAGGAACCCAATCGTCATTCCGGTGCCGCAGATCATGCCAATGCACCAAGTCACCCAAATCCACCAGAAGCTGATGGCCCAGGCAGGACCCTAGACCACCAGCAGCTCCATGAGCAGATATCTCAGGGACCTCAGTCCGACTTCTCAGCGCAGATAGCGGCCCAGAACGCACAGCTGATCCAGCAACGCAATCGTGAGAATATCGAAAAGCAAATTCAGGAAATGGAGCATCACAACTTACAACAGCAGCACAACCTTTTATCAAATGCTGTGCCGGATGCAGTGCATCCTTCCATGGCTCATATCACACCCCATACCCTCATCCAACACGACGGCATTATGGAGCAACATCCACAGCTGCATAACCAGCCGCCGACCATTATTGTTCATCATCCGTCCCAAATGGTCCAGGACCCCAGAAACACTCAAATACCCCAGGGTTCACAGGTTCCTCAAAATGTACAGTTCACGGCGGTCAAGCAGCCGACCCAACCACAGCAGCAGCCGATCTCAGCTCAACATGTATCGCAACAACCCATGCCTCAGGTTCTTGTACAGCGCATTGGTGCAAGTCAAGCATCCCCCAGACAGATGGGTTCCATGAAGCCATCCCAGCTCGTAAGCGGGCAAAGCTCTCCACAGCAACTTGTTAACAATAGCCAAGCGCAGCCGACGTTGTACTCCACAATCAACGGCCAGATCATACCGCCAGCAGTCACAAAGGTTGTCGAACAGTCTGGGGATCAAAAACAAAGCAAATTTTCATCCTCACAGCTAGGGTCTCCGGTACAAATTGTTGGCATGTCCAACAATGGAAATCTCATTTCACCAGATAATCATGCTGCTTTGCGTCAGGGCCTCAAATCTTCGAGAAGCGGCAGTGTTCAAGGATTTCCTTTTGGAACTCCTTCACATGGCCAATCGCTTAACACTACCCCGCTACAGGAAGCGTCCACTGATAGCTCTTTTGATGGGGAGTCCGCTTTTCAAACGACTCCCAGTACACCACTGAGGTCCCCAGCGGTTTTATCTTCTGCCCACGGCTCTGCTCACGGAGCCTCACTCACCCCAATCTCTGATCGAGGGTTGGACGTGAAACGTGATGTTGTGTTCCGCCAGCAAGTTGCGCTAAAAAATCAAGCCGACATCAAGAAAGTTCCTGATTTAAGGGAGCAGGCTGCTTTGTATCAGAATCTACCTCTTGAAATGATGGCAGAGATGTCAAGAAATGGCGAGGGAACTTCTTCTTCTGAAAAATCTCGTCAATTGTTTGGTATTGCCTGGTTGAGAAAGAACTGCCAGTTGAACGTGGATGCCAGAATTAGAAGGAAAAAAATCTACACTGCATATTTGGATTCGTGTCGCTCATTTGGAATCAGAGCTGTGAATCCTGCTTCATTCGGCAAGTTGGTCAAGATGATATATCCACAAATTAGGACACGCCGTCTCGGCACGAGAGGTCACTCGAAATACCACTATTGTGGTATTTATCTGATTGGCGATGATGAGATTTCTTCAATGAAGGACTCCTCTTCTCCACAGGGAAGTACTGCAAGCACTACTCCAGAAACAGCAGAGAGCGATTCCATAAGAGACTCTGCTAGAGTTAAAATCGAGGATGGCATTTTCGAGGAGGTGTCTGAGAATTTCATTGCCGATCAAATGTCCGAGCAGCAATCTCTTCAGGAATTCAGCAATGTCATTACGTTTTCAACCCCCAACATTGAAATGTACCTTCCTGAGGAGTTTGATCCGGAGGCATCCAATTCTCTCAACACCCAATACGCTCAGTTTGCAAACAGCATGATTGATAGCTTCAAGTCCTTGTCTGTGAACAAGATGTTGAACTACTCCAATATGTTTTTGTCCAACCTCCCTTCACCTTGTGTGAAGCTTCTCAACGACTGTAATATGAGTTCATGGGTCTACGTGTGTGAGTATTCTATGTACAAGGAGATGGTCACATTGATGAAGCCGTTGCTATCGAGAAAAAATTATCCACAAATTATTGCATTTTTTAAGGTTATTTCAGAAAGCATGCCTGAAAAGTTCCAACAAACTGCCAGTGAAAGCGCAATACCGAGCTCGCTTGTGGAAGCCAGGTTGAAGCCTATGCTAGCTTTTTGCAGAATTTTGGAAAGGTTTGTCCTTGCGAGCAACGCTTCCCACCGTACAGAAGAAATCTTGGGAGACAATGAGGTTGTTTCTCAGATGGTTCACGACTGGCGATTATCTGTGGAACCGGACGGCATTGTTGCCAGGGAAGCTCCATGTGGCGGAACATTTCTGAGAGATGTTCTCCGCGATGAGGTTCCAAAGGTGCTTTCAGACAATGTTGCGGATACGTCTGACTATGGCAGAATGCGGAGATTGACGGAGTACCTTGAGGCTCTTCCAAAGAGATTTCAAGGGGTACCCGCCAGGGTATTTCTTCTCTGTCTGAATTCTGTTCTTTCTTCCGCTCTGAGAAGTATTGCTAACCACCAGCTGCGATCCTTTACTTCGTGGTGGATCCTTGCTGGGTGGGTCGTTGAATGGATGGGCTGCCTTGGAGAGATGAGTGGATTTCTCATGTCTACGCAAGAGGACCCGTTGTCGAATGGAAGTGAGTTAACAGGGATTGCATTTTAAATGCGTACAATAGTCTATCGTATTCTTTAGCACACCAAAAGTATTTATAAATTATTTGGAAAGAGGAGCGCGGTGAGCGTCTCCTTGAGAAAGTGGAGCTGTTATTAGTAAATAATATTCTGTGGGCTCTAAACAATTACATCCTTACAAGAGCATAACAAGGCCACCAACCACGGCAGCAAGCGCTCCGTTGGCCAAAACCTCGGCAGCACCGCCAGCGGAGCTAGAAGAGCTTGAGGTTGCAGAGCGGGAGGCAGAGCCCGAGCCCGAGGCCGAGCCGGACGCGGAGGCAGAGGCGGTGGCGGAGCCGGAGCCCGTCAGCGTCGTCTGCGCCGTAGTGGAGTTGAAGCCCAGGGACGTGGCAGTAGCAGAGGTGGTGTTTGTGGATGTAAAGAGGGGGGTACTGCTGCTGGAGGAGGTCGCCGGGGTGGAGGTGGAGGTGGTGGAGGTGGTTGTGGAGTTGTTGACAATGGTGATGAAACCAGTGTAGTTGTCATCGTCACTGTTGGAGTCGGACGTGTCGTGGATTCTAATGGCGTAGTCAGAGCCAGACGAGATGGTCGAGGGGGCGGCCCACTCGACGGCGCCGCTGTTGGAAAGGTCAGAGGCAATGATAAACACAGTGCTCAGGTCGTCGGCTTTACCTTGGAGCAGCGTGAGATCGACAGAGTCGCCGCCGTCGGTGTTGTTCCACGACAGCAAAACATTTGTGCCGGCGTAGATGGTGGCATTAGCCTTTGGCGAGATGAAGCCGTTTTTGGCGGCGGCCAGGGAGGCCGAGAGCAGGGCAGCGAGCAGGAACTTCATGGCGTTGTGAATGAGAAATGTCCAGGATAGGAAGGGAGAAGGAGCTGAGGGAGAGGGCCGGTATTATTTATACAAATGTGGGACTCGAAGTTTTTCACGCTTCTCGCGGCAGGGTCTCCTGCATAAGCGCTGGGCGTGTCCACCTGTAACGTGCCGACTGAATGGGGACAGGCTCTTGCCTGATTGCACACTTGTTTCGGCAGGCGTTTCGAGGTTTCCAAGACACACTAAACACCAATTTTCGTTTCAGTTCGGCCAACTGCAACGATGGACCGCAAGCACCTGCGCCATTTTTGCCTGTTGCCGAGCTTATTTCCAAGTCGCCATGGAAATTCCAGAGCCCTCTACCGGCAGTGGGTGTTCACAGCAGTGCTGCAGAGTGCATGTTGTTTATGGCCTTCCACACTGAGACCACCCAGGGTCCAATGTTATGTACCCAACACGAGGTAAAGACTGGCGAAAAACAATGTGTGTGGAGCAGATGGCGCTACGAACTTGTGAGGTTCTGGCAACCGCGACACGAAGTAGAGCGAGCAGATGACTTGGAATAAACAAACAGATTTTTTTTCAGCTCCTCTTCTCGGTGCCGCTGTTGACGGTTTCTCGCGGCCAAGGGAGCCTGCCCCGGCTATTAATAGACCCAAACGTTGGCATTGCGCAAACACGGCGCCCAGGCACTCACTCGCTGCTCGCTATGCTGAGTTGCGAAAGTGTGTACGTACTGCGCTCGACACTCAGCGGTGGCGCAGATGGCCCATCACGATCTAGGCTGTTTTCTCACTAATGTGACTGACCTGCGACGTGGTATGTCTTGGCAGGTGCCGTGTGCAAAACCGTGTCTGGTTGGCAATGTCACAGCAAATCCTCTTGCAACCACGCGCCATAGTTTCCGGCTTCTTGCGGACTCCACACTGGTGAATTTGGCACCTGGACCACAAAAACGTTAAGAGATGCTCGCCGCCTGTGACCTCTTTGCATAACACCATGGCCCCCAAGCCTGACGGGTTTGTTCAAGACAAGTCAGGCGTGACACTGCTAACACTAATCCAGATTCAATCGAGTTGAAAAACTCTGACTTACGGCGGGGTTTGTTTTGCGTCAATATTTCACGTCCGAAGAGCGCGCTTCGTTTGGAGCATCGCGTCTGAAAGTATTAACTTGACGCATGCTGCTCCCCACAATATATTGGCTTGAATAACGTTGTCTTCCTGAAACATATTTGCAACCTTTATTTTTTTTTTTTAAGTTTGTCTTTCACTGTCAATAGATGACTTGCAAAAACCGAAGGCTCGCAGGTGCATGAGTGATTTTATAGTGAATCTAACTGAAATGTAGCGTGCTGCGAGTTGGCGCTCAACCTGCTGACGATGGTCATGGCAGTGTTGTTGCGCAGGTCAAATCGCATTATAGCCACCCGCCCCGTCTGTGGTTGACTGACCACGGATCTTTAGCAGGAGCTTGGCACTCGCAAACTGGTAACCAAACACAGAAACTAAATGTGATAATCACTGGCTGCTGGAGTTTGCACTGACCGCTTGACAATTTGCCATTGTCGTGAGAGGAGCTCTTTCATTGCAATGAGTCCAGAATAGGAAGGTCGATTAGCATATTACCGTTCGTGGCTTGCAAATGAATCAGAGAATACAAATGGGTTTTGCAGTTTGTTTCCATCTTGAAGACATAACATAGAGACAATAAAATGCCTAGTGGTGGTGGATTGTTGAACGTGACACATCCGCTTTACATTCTCACTGAAGAATCCAGGAAGGACCCAGACAAGGGCCGAGGAATTGCTACCTGCAAAGATATAGTCCCGGGCCAAATAATCAGTAGTCATACTCCACTGGTGTTGGTTTCTGACATTCACAACAGTACTCTGTGTAGTGCCTGCGGTTATCGCCTGAGCGATGCAACAAGCACAAGCTGCGGAAATTGCAACGGTTGCCTCCATCTACAATGTGAGCACTCTCCTGAGGATTGCAGGGGGATATTAGCTCAAGCGTTATATTCTCAGGCCGTATGTGAAAGTGGCTATGTCGTTGCAAAGCTCCTTCTGGAAAAATGCAAGCAGAATAGCACATTGGTAACATTATTGGATCAGTTGGTATCTCATATTGACAAGTATGACAGCGAGGAGCTGCTGAGCTCGAGCTTTTGCAACGACGAAAGCGACGACGACAAAGACTTATTCATAAGAATAGCATGTATTGTATATCCCCAAACGGTTTCCAAGTCGAGAACCCTGTATATTTTACTCCTGGTAGTTTCTAACACAGGTCGGCGTCAACGCCTATTTTTGGTCCACTGGTAGTCAGCAGATTTTAGGAGTCGCCTTCGATCCCATTGTCTCGCTCATCAATCACTCCTGCGAACCAAATTCCACCATTTACATTTCTGAAGGCAGCGTGAAGATCATAGCTTTGCGGGAAATAGCAGCAAACGAGGAGTTGACTATTTCGTATTGCCCAGCGTTCATTGGCAAAAGGGAGCGAACGGCGATTCTCCAGAACCACTTTTTTTTCCAGTGCTGCTGTAGACAATGTTGCGATCCTTGCTGCAGGGTTGACAATCTATATTGCACATACTGTTGCAAGTATTTCACGGACGAGTCTCCGTGTTGCCCTATGAGCCAAAGGCTTGTCAAAGTCATGCAAGCCTCATCAGACCCGCAGTGTGCGCTCAACTACATGATTCTTTCGGGCCAAGTTCCGTACTGCAATTATTTATTTGTAGGCAAGCTACACGAGCTTGCCACAAAATATGACGTTGAATCCAACCTGCAAAAAGCTTTGCTGGCCCACTTTGCGATGCTTGCAGTGTGCTACCCGCGGGCTCGCATGGGCTACTTCAACTCGTGCGTACTCGAAAAGTTGAGAGTGTAGTGGAGCTTGCTCTCAAGCTGTATAGAGAGACAAAAGCGTGTGTTTTATTGCCTATTCTGACTAACTTTTATCTGTTGTTGCGCGCCACAACCTTCAAGCTGTGTTCGAGTAAGGGCTCACTCGAGCTGCTGAACCAAGTAGGCTCGGTAATTATTTTACTTGGCATCAAGACAGTCCCTGTATCTGCTGAAAGCTGCGAACAAACATTTCAAATTTTACAAGATCAATTCCACCACGAACTGCTCGGGCTGCCCATGATGGAATATCAAAAGACAACGTACGAGGAGTTCCTTCACATGTTCCGTGTCATTGATGTGAGACTGTGAATAATAGGCACAGCCATGACTTTATCCGTCCGTTGATATAAATAATGTGTTAAATATCATTCAGTGCCACCGCCAATGCACCCTTGTGGTGGCCATTGTACTGTCTAATGATCTGTGAGGAGGCCAACTCCCACAGTCTAATGTAGTGGTCGGAGCAGGCCGTCACCAGGTATGCAGAGTCGGCAGAAAAGGCGCAGTCCCAGACCCATCTCTGGTGGCCGGTGAGCGTTGTTTCCAGCGAGAAGTTGTTGTCGACGGACCAGATGCGGGCCGTGTGGTCGGCCGAGCAGGTCGCGAGATGCTTCACGTCGGGCGACAGAAGCACCTTTGTAATGTACTTTGAGTGGGAGCGGACCTTTGTCTCTGGGTGCAGCGCGGTTGCGTCGCGCGAGTTGACCATTTTCCACACGTAGCAGTTGCCGTTGTTGTTGCCGGCGACAAGCATGGTGCCGTCGGAGGCCACCGACACGGACTGCACAGGCACGTCGTCTTCCGGGATGAGCTGGTGTGTGCAGGTGTTTTCACCGAGATCCCACACGCGCACGTTGCCGTCCTCGTCGCAGGACACCAGCTCGCCCTGATTTGGATGGATCACCACGTCGTTCACCGGCGAGTTGTGCTTGTAGTTTCGCTGCACCGTCGAGGACCGCATGTCCCACACCTTCACCGTGCCGTCCTCGGACGAGGTTGTCACCCATTTGCCATCCGCTTGGAATGCAACCGCGGTGACGTTGGCCGAGTGGCCGTCAAAGGTCATGTACGGGTTGGGGTTGTTGCCGCGAATGTCGTAGAGACGCAGCGTGTGGGCGGTGGCTGCTGCCAGGTACCGCTTGTCTGGCGAGATTGCCATGCGATTTACCTGGCCGTCGCTGTTTTGGATGGTTCTGGAACAAATGCCCGACAGCGCCTCCCAGAACTTGATGGTTTGGTCGTACCCGGACGACGCCAGTATGACCGACATGTCTGACTCCTCCATTTTGGTGCCGAGTGCGATGCTTGGACAAAGTTGCAAAGGCCTAGAGGTGCTTGACGGGGCTGCGAAGTTGGGTGTTTGCCAGACAGCAAAAGTGTTCCGTAATGGGAAGTGCAATGATGGCATCACGCCAGATGGTCACGTGCCAAGGAATCTGAGATGGAAGATTCCTGAAGCTCCGAGAGGCTTCCTCCCACGGCGGGAAACAAGGCCACCCGCATGCATCTCAGCCAATATAAAAGGGCGAGCTGGGGTCCCGCCTGACTAGCCAGCAACTGTATAAATATAGGAGGAATCTCCTTTGCAACAGAGCATACTAATTAAACAATTCACAAATAATGGTCAAAGAAACAAAACTATACGACTTACTGGGGGTCGCTCCGTCTGCCTCCGATGACGATCTCAAGAAGGCCTATCGCAAAATGGCCCTCAAGTACCATCCAGACAAGCCGACCGGGTCGACCGAGAAGTTCAAGGAGATCAGCGAGGCCTACGACATTCTGTCCAACGAGGACAAGAAGGCGCTCTACGACCAGTACGGCCTGGAGGCCGCGCGACAGGGTGGCCCTCCAATGCCGGAGCAAGGAGCGGCTGGCGCTGGCGGCTTCCCTGGCGGCGGTGCTGGTGGCTTCCCTGGTGGCTTCAGCGGCTTTGGCGGCGGCGGCGGCGGACCGCAGACGTTCCACTTCTCGACGGGCGGGCCCGGCGGCCACTCGTTCTCGTCGAACGATGCGTTCAACATTTTCTCCAACTTCTCGCAGAGCGAGGGCCTCGGCCCCGAGGACGACGACATCTTCTCGTTCCTCGGCGGTCTCGGCGGCCGCGGAGGCTCGTCGCGGCGCCGGGCCGGAGGCATGCCCGGCGGAATGGGTGGCATGGGCGGCATGGGAGGCATGGGCGGCCGGAGGTCTCCCGAGCACGTTGCGTACCAGGTAAAGCTGCCCGTGTCGCTGCAGGACTTGGCTAAGGGCGTCACCAAGAAGATGCGCATCAAGCGGCGGGCCGCCAACGGCCAGCAGGAGGAAAAGATCCTGTCTGTGGCCATCAAGCCCGGCTGGAAGGCCGGCACGAAGGTGACGTTCCCCAACGAGGGCGACGCGCAGGGCGACGGCACGTCGCAGGACGTGGTCTTTGTGATTGAGGAGAAGCCGGACCCGCGCTTCAAGCGCGACGGCAACGACCTGCACATGGAGGTGCGGCTGACGCTGAAGGAAGCGCTGACTGGCTTCTCAAAGATTGTCGAGACCATCGACGGCAAGAAGATCAAGCTCGACAACAAGCTGCCGACGGCGCCGGGCAAGGAGATGAAGTACCCCGGGCTCGGCATGCCCATCTCGAAGGAGCCCGGCAAGAAGGGCGACCTCATCATCAAGTTCACGGTGGACTTCCCGACGTCGCTGACGGAGAGCCAAAAGGCAGCAATCGAAGCAAACTTTTGATATATACACGGTACATAGATTCCCGGCTGGACAGCCACTATTTAATGCATTCTTACAAACTCCAGACACGGCTGGACAAGCCAACTATTCAGTGATTGTTACAAACTCCAGAGCCGCACTGTGCACCCAAACTCCAGAGCCACGCCGCGCTTTACAACTCCAGCCCGCCGCGTGGTTGCAAAACTTCCCACGGTCGTGGTTGCAAAATTTCCCAAACGGCCAGACGCTGAAAAATTCACCCGCCGCTCTGCTTGAATTTTTTTTTCCCTCACCACAGCGTACCAATGTCGGTTGTCGAACAAGAAAGCACAGACTTTTCCATCAAACCAGCTGCCAGTGGCCCAGCTCCAGACCCCTCGGAATGGCCACTGCTGCTGAAGAACTTTGACAAGCTGCTTGTCCGCTCAGCCCACTACACCCCCATCCCCGTCGGCTGCGCTCCGCTCAAGCGCAACCTCAAGGACTACATCACCTCCGGCGTCATCAACCTCGACAAGCCGTCCAACCCGTCGTCCCACGAGGTCGTCGCCTGGATCAAGCGCATCCTCCGCGTCGAGAAAACCGGCCACTCGGGCACCCTCGACCCAAAGGTCACCGGCTGTCTCATTGTCTGCATCGACAGAGCCACCCGACTCGTCAAGTCCCAGCAGGGCGCCGGCAAGGAGTACGTCTGTGTGCTGCGTCTCCACGGCGCCCTCGACGACGAGAAGGACATGGGCCGTGCCCTCGAGAACCTCACGGGCGCCCTGTTTCAGCGCCCACCGTTGATTTCGGCCGTCAAGAGACAGCTGCGTGTGCGTACCATCTACGACTCCAAGCTCTTTGAGTTTGACAATGACAGAAACCTCTCTGTCTTTTGGGCCTCCTGCGAGGCGGGCACCTACATGCGAACGCTCTGCGTCCACTTGGGCATGCTGCTCGGTGTCGGCGGCCACATGCAGGAGCTCCGCAGAGTCAGGTCCGGCGCCATGTCCGAGCAGGACGGCCTCGTCACCCTCCACGACCTCCTCGACGCCCAGTGGCTCTACGACAACACGCGTGACGAGTCGTACCTCAGACGCTGCATCAGACCGCTTGAGTCCCTGCTCCTCAACTACAAGAGAATTGTCGTCAAGGACTCATCGGTCAACTCTATCTGCTACGGTGCCAAGCTCATGATTCCTGGTTTGCTCCGCTACGAAGAGGGAATTGAACTCAACGACGAAGTCGTTCTCATCACTACCAAGGGTGAAGCCATTGCTCTCGGATACGCCATGATGTCCACTGTCGACTTGTCCACTTGCGACCACGGCGTTGTTGCCAAGATCAAGAGATGTATCATGGAAAGAGACACTTATCCTCGTAGATGGGGATTGGGTCCGGTTGCTCAAAAGAAGAAGCAGCTCAAGGCTGACGGTAAGCTGGACAAGTATGGTAAGATCAATGAAAATACCCCCTCTGAGTGGAAATCTTCTTACATTGACCACAACGAAGAAGGAGCCGTCAACCCAACTGCTCCACCGGCTGCCGCAGCTATGGAGGTTGATTCCGCTCCTGCTACGCCAGCCAAGCCACTCATTCAGGAAGTCGAGACCCCATCCACTGACAAGAAGGACAAGAAGGACAAGAAGGACAAGAAGGAGAAAAAGGAAAAGAAGGAAAAGAAGGAAAAGAAGGACAAGAAGCGAAAAGCCGAGGACGACGACGACGAAGATGAGGAATCTTCCAAGAAGGATTCCAAAAAGAAGCTCAGAAAGGAGTAATTTATGTATTTTATTAATTTTATGTGTGACTTTATGTTTCGAATGCTATGTATTGTCTCCATCAATCTCAAACAGAGTGAATTATAAATTACACTGCTAGCACCCCACTCAACAGTGTTGAAATAGTCGGCGTACTAAAAAGCAGCCGAAAACATGCGTATGCAATAAATAAAGCTGATAAATCAATACAACAAACCTGTTTCTTCTGCTATTTTCGTTGCCAGCGCCCTTTTCATGAATTGTTCTCTGGCCAACGTCCGCGAGTGCTTCATCAGCTGGTCCAGATCAATCCTGGACTCGTCAAGCGCTTTCGCCAAAACATGAAGCGTGTCATCAATCGCCCTATCTTCCGACAGCAAATCATATAGCTGATTGTCAACAACTGTCGGCGCATTGACTACTGCATCAACATCTGGCTCCTCGAGCGCTTCGCATTGGGTGATTGTTGTCCTGGCAGCCGCAATTTTCTCATCCAGAATTACTGTATTTTGCTGCGATAATTCGCTTAGATTATCAAGGATCCGCTTGTGATCACCAATCGCTGACTCCAGCCACGCCAGTGATTCGGAGGCAGCTTTTGTCAAGGCAAATTCCTGAGCCTGTTCCGCCGCAAGCTGATTCTTTACCACGTCAGCATAAGCGTCATGAAGTTTTTGAATGGCCAATATGCGTTCGGGGTTTGGTGGAATTGCAGGAGCTTGTTCTGACACACTGCTGCCGTTCATGGACATGTAATCTACAGCAGCGGGACGAACGTTGGTCGGCTGAGAGTCTGCGAGGCGATTACTGGGATAATTAGGCAACGGAGGGGGGATGTTTGAGGTGTAGTTGGGGGGTGGATTATGCTGCTCATAGTTTGAATAATGGGGCCATGCTGCTGAGTTGGGTCGTGGGGACTGCGCAGCCTGAGAAGCAGAAAGCGGTGTCATTGGAGGCTTTGGTGGTCCCGTTGTTACCCCGGAAGGTCCTGTATTTTGAGGAGATATGTACTGAGATGCGAGAGGGCCTGTCGTTTGTGGAGAAATGTGATTCGACCTGTTTGGACTCATTGGAGATGCAGATATCGGAGATGCGGACATCCGTGGAGATTGATGCAAACTCAACGGTATGGCGGTGCGAGGAGAAATAGGAGAGTTTGGAGACCTCTGCTGGTTCGCAGACGGACTCGAAACCGGCAGCGATGGTGCCAAGGCAGCCGGCCGCGCGTAAACCGGAGGATTAGCACCAAAGATCTGAGACAATGTCTCAATAAATATCGTCAGTGTCAGCAATGACGGGTTCCAATTTGCAAACGATGGATGATAGCACTTTCCATTAGCATCTACGTAGTTGGAAGGATTAAGCACCATTGTTGCTGTCGGCCGAACATATGCCACCGGTGGCGACTTTGGATAGTTTGTAAACAGCCAAATTTCAACTGGAATGCGATAGGTTGCACCCGCATAAGAAGCAGGAATTGTGCCATGAAGGCAAATGAGCAATTGAGGCTGGCCTGTTTCATGAACATATTCTTCGGTTTTGACTCGCAAAGAGGGGAATTTGGTCAACGCATCAATGACATCAGTGTATGTTCTTGACTTATCGAGGTACTCTGGGGCCAACACATTTACAAGCCATGCTCCTACTGCTTGTTCCATTGGTCGGTCAGGGGAAGGAAGTTCAAAAAGCCGGAAGGTTTTGGTATTGGTTGGCGATGCTTGCTGCCCAAGTGAAACGCCAAAGTCAACAAGCTGCTTGCAAGGAAGAGAACAGACGCTGCTACACCAAAATATGCCAATGAATGACAAATAGCTCTTAGCACTCTGGTCAATATGAGGGTTCGCCAGAGTCGCTCCGCAACTATCTAGCAGGGTAACCAAGTGTATATGACACGTGACAAATATGTTGGAGCGAGAAGCAAGTAACGCGCAGATGTACGTGCTTGCAAGACACTGCAGGTGTTGGGAACGTCAAGTATATTACTTGTAGGGGAATCAAGAGAACGGTATACGCACGCAAGCTGCCTCAATTGCGAAATTCTCTGCGTTGCCGCCATCTTGGTCGGAAACCAGGTGGTGCGGCTGACAAGTCAGCTTCGAGAGAAGCATAACGGACAGGAGCAGCATCACAAACCTGAATTAAACATCATATTAATAAAATACTGAAATGAGTGGCTGGGCAGTCGTTGGTGTTTTTATTGTAGTAGTACTACTTTCAGTTTCTGCATGGAAGTTTGCCCCTAAGGACGGCAACACTGCGTAAGTATGAAAACAAAGTTGGAAAAGACTGAGCGTACCTTGCCGCTGGACCATGTAGTTCAATTTTGCAGCGACTACTTGGAAGAGTATTTGCCGTTTACACTAGACTCGGAATTGACAGGCTGCTCCTTTCTTTTGCTGTTGTGGTGCACATGCGTCCATTGGTTTTACAACTTTTGTTTGCAAGGTAGACCCAATTTCATTCTTCGCATTGACAACTTCAACGTGTGCATGTTTGTGCGTGGGAACAGTGCCGACCATTTTCACCGCGCTGAAACTAACCCAGTGTTTGGAGATCCTCCATTATCCTCACTCTGGCCATGTGTTATTTGATGTGGGCCATCACGTATCTAAGCCAGCTGCACCCGCTGGTTGTTCCTAGAAGATCAGATTTACGCCCGGAAGCTTAGTATGACGGGCAAATTTATAATAGTATATAATTTATATTAGACTCTTTTGACAAAGTCGTGAATGTTTTTATAAGACAAAATGTTTTTCCACCAACTCCAAGCAAAGCTGCTTTTGCAAAGGGCATCACCTGCACTATTTTCCCAGCCTCCTTCCTGCGCCCTGAAACGAGGAGCGTCCGCTGGTAGTAGCAGACGATGCAGAGTTGAGGCCGCTTGTGTTTGGCGGCGGTCTGACCGAGAACCCCGACGCCGGACCGGCCCGGGTGGTCGCTCCTGGTGCGGGGATTGGTTCAGAAAACCATCGGTAGAAGATGCGCGGGGTGGAGATGAGCCTGCGACCGCCACAAAGCGGGTACAAAGTATCCAAATATAAAAACAAGTGGGCCGCCAGCAAACCAGTGAGTTCCAGTAAAAGTCCCGTCACACCTTCCAAGAGAAACGTCACGAGCAACATGGCAGGCGGCAAATATATCGCCGGAAGACTGACAAAGTAGACAGACACGCTCTTGTCAAGATTCTCCTGCACCCACGTGTACAGTAGAGCAATCGACAAGGCTCCACTGGCCCTTGTCATGGGAAGGAATGCCTGCAGAATCTGGGTTAGCTTGCAACAAGAATTGAGAAGCAAATGTAGGCCAACTGAGCAAGCTCTTCCGCATAATACTTGGAGCAGTAGTTGTATAGCCACGATCCATTCATACACAACTTCCAAAACAGTTTTAAAATAAGGAAGCGTGGACAAATGGCTTAATCTTCTCCATCACCAGGTCCCATATGCATACAGACAACGCACTGGGGCAGAAACAGGAGTTAAAAGTGCTGCCCAGAGCTGGCAACGGCACTCTGCTCCGGCACACATGCAAACGCTCGCCTCTCAAATACTTACAGAAATCACTGTTCCAACAAACACCAGGAAAAACACATAGTCGCCTCTGTGTCTAAAGTGGTGAAGCTCAAGCCAACTCGAGTGTTGGTAAACTAGGTTAGTTGCAACTTGTCGACGGAAAAAACTTTGAGTCGCGGAATTATTTTGGTTGGGAACCAGAGTTGGTGCGCAATCCCTGCAAGTGTATCTGCTGGAGACTCGGTGTCGGTGGATGTGCAAACCTGGCAATCCTTCAATCGTCAAAACTTACGCATATAAGCATGTAATGCAACGTTCCATATTGGATGGCCGAGAACGACAAAGAAACTTGTCACTATGGTTAGCAATGGGGTGGAAACAACATGAAAAGTACTTACCGGGCTTCCAAAGCTCCAGGGTCCTGAACGTGTCGCGAAAACCATAGTTGTAAAAGTGATCTGCGCTCACAATCTTGAACCTGTCGAGAAGGTACGGCAAAACAGACCCCACGACAAGTACTTTGGTTACTGCGGGAATTTGGTCAAAAAACCTGCGTTAGACGGCTCATACTCTGGGCCTTCATTCAACTGGTAAACGTACTGTCGCAGCTCATTCCCTTCGCGAGCCATTTTCAGCTTGTCAACGACTTGTTATTGGCCGTTCTGTGTGTGTAATGATGAACGTGGAATGCTGACTTCATCGATGTGCTATTGTGTCACGTGAATTGTTGATGGCGAGCGCGCTCCCTCGCATGGCATCGAAGCCGGTAGAAAAAAATCATTATATTATAGCAATACATATTCTCATCCGTAACTATTCGCTGCGGTACCCGGGGAGCCATAACTCTTTGCTGGTGCCGAATCTGGGTATGGATTTGAGCGTCCTGTGGTGCAAGGGCATGCCTATTTGCCACGCATTCTTAGTCTGAGGAGTTGCATTCAGAGAATGCCCAATCTTGATGGCCAGCGTGTTTAAACCTTAGCCTTCTTCTTTGGAGGTTGTTCGTCGCCCGAGCCAGCCTCAGATCCATCTCCCTCACTCTCAAAATCTTCATCAAACTCCTCTCCGACATCGGAATCTTCACTGTCGCTTTCATCCACAAAGTCTTCATCAGGCTCTTCTGAATCTTCTCCAGCACTACCTCTGTCAACTCCGCCCATCTCAACATCAGAGTCGTCATCAGCCTCTGCCCTCAACGCCGCAGCAAGCATTTTCTGTTCCTCAACCGCTTCGTTCTTGACTCTCATCTTTTTGCCGACAAAGAACGATTCGAGACCATTTTGCTCGTCTTTCTCAATGTTGGAGAATTGATGCTCACCTAGAGTGCCCTTGAGAGTGATTGTCATATCAAAGGTACGCGACGAAGATCCACCACCAAGTCGAGAAAATGTAACATGTGAAACCTCAGAGTAAGGAATGTAAAGTGTAGGTTTTGGCATGAAAATGAAGCACTTATCAAGAGGATAAAGATATCCTTCCTGCGCTTTCAAGGAACATGAAACCGCATTTTGATTTGAAAAAGAATAAAAGTCCGATGGCCCAGTAATTCTGCAGCCTGACAGACCTCTTAAACATTGCGAAACAACCTTGTGGGCAACGTCATCGTACTTTTTGGACAACTTATCCTTGTAATTTTTCTCAAACTCCTCATCTTCAACATTGAGCTCGACCTCCATCTCCTCATCCTTCATGAACTGTGTAATCAAAAATGGATATCTCGTCTGGCCTTGTCGAAGAGGTGGATCCAGTTGTAGAATCAGCGCAACATGAATATCATCAGGTTTTGGTAATAAAAACATTCTTCGGAGAGACTTGTAGGGGATCTTGTAATCGTATGTCTTTCCTCTCAGGCGCATCGAGGTGGGGTACATGTCAATATCGTATCTACCACGAGGAGTCAAAAACAGCACCGCAGAGAACGCCGCAATAGCATCGCCAGCAACAGTTCCAATATCCGCCTTCTCCTTGAGTTGATCATAGAAAATTTGAGCAGTGCTGACACGGCTCTCATCCTCTTCTCCACCGTCCTCTTCGTCTTCCTCCCCTTCGTCGTTGTCGCCATCTTCGGTCTTGACTTTCTTTTCAATCTTGACTTTGTCATCACCTGTTTTCTCTTGTTTTTCTGTGGACACAGTTGGTAAAAAGAATCTCATTTCCACAACCTCGTCACCACTTTGAACCTGTCGCTCTCCAGGAGCGGTAAGATTGAACTCCACAGTGACTTCGTTCTTTCCCGTCATATTGGAGTTGGAAACCGAAGAATAGGGGACCTCAAAAGCAGGCTTCCCAGAAACAGAGAAAACTAATTCGGACTTTTCAAAGTCTGTGGTTCCCCAATTCCATCCTCTGACTGAATGCTCCCGTGTTTCCAAACTCTCATTGAAATACTTCTTCAAAGCATGCTTCACTTCATCATAATCGGCTCTGTCAAATCCATCTAGTTGCACCACTCCTTTGGTCCTTGTTTGAACTTTCACTAGATGCCCTCTTGCGCCCCTGGACCAATAGCAAGTTTGAATTTCTGACGATTCTAATAAAAATGGCTCCGAGGAAGCTGCAGATGAACCTCCCTGTTTCTCGTTGGCCTTCCAGCCCAAACCTGATTCTATAAATCGAAGTTGTCCAGATTGCCGTGATTGATTAAGATATATATGTTCGAATTGTGTGGCCATTTTATTTAACTCGCTGGTTAGTGTAAAAGTAGACAAATTTCACCAGTTCGCGTTTTGGAGACGGATTAGCAATTTTGGGATGTTCTGGGCCCGTGTCCCATATTATAGCTAGACCGCAACCAGTGGTTCTTGCAGCCATTGACGGGTGCAAAATGTGAAATACGAATATTGTATGCCCTGTTTGTTATTCTTAATTGTTTCTCTCGCATGCCAATTTTCAAATCGTTCGAATTTCCACATCTGGAAACATGTTTCGGTTAAACTTTCTTAATTCGTCATCGTTGCTGCAACTACGCTTTCTCGACATGTCCACGAGCACGGTTTTCAAACACAAAATATTCATTCCTAAATTAAATTAATTACCATATCCTAAACGACTACAATGATTCTTTCTCTTTAGCATCAATTGGAATTTCCTTCTCACCTGGCTCCGATCCCATAATAGGAGGTTCATGGAAGGCATGATGAAGCTCCTCAGGATGTCCTCGCTGCCAGGCCTTAAGCTTGTAAGTTTGTCCAGTACAATCCCAATAAATACCTCTCAATGTATGGAAAATGGCCTCTCTGCCTTCCCAGAGTGGAAGGAACACAACGACAAACATTGTGAAAAATAGCCAGATTATGCCCACAACAACCCAACCAGTGAAAAACTTCTTGCTGAAGACGTATCCAGTGCCGTACATCGGCATTGGCCAGAGAACAAGGAAACAGAATGCCATGACGGCACAAAGAATCTTGGAGATCTTTGAATATTTCTCAAGCTTAGCAGCGTCCTCAGTGTCGTATTCCTCAACACCAAGGTCAGCAACTGGAACGGCGGTTTCGCCAAGCTCGCTATCTGAAGATACCACAACGTCGTCCTTAACCTTTCTGATGGTTTTCAGCAAATTGAAGTCAAATTTATCCCAGCCAAAGATAAGAGTGAGCGCTGGAACCCAAATGAGAGGCGAGCAAAGGGCAATGACGTTACCAGCAAGCATTGGCATGTCTGATCCAGCAGTATTGACATTGATAGTTCCATACATTGTCTTACAGGTAACCAACCAACCGATGAGAGCAAAACCAAATCCAAGCAATGGAGAGAAGGTTGCGGCATACCAATTCTGACCTGCCCAAAGAATAGTCAGAGCAGCAGGGAGAACTGCAGCCGAAATAATGACACCCATGAGCAGGTAAAGGAAACCCATAGATACACCAGCATAGTAGAGACCAGTGGAGAAGCCAGCCATGGCGAGACCAAAGATGATGACCGATGCATGTGACATGAAAATCAAACGCTTACCAGAAGCGTTGGGGTTGATGTAGGTCTTGTAAATGTCATATGTGGTAATAGAAGAGACGGCAATGAGCTCGGCAGAAGATGCTGAAGTAACGGCCATAAAGACAATGAGAAGAGCGCACACTGCACCACCTCTTCCAAGAAGAGCAACAGCAGTGTCTGGAAGAACCAAGCCGGCACTGACGTCAGCAGCAGAAATGTGAACTGGGTAAGTTGGCCAAGATGGACTATTCTGGAGGGCAAGACCAGCAAGACCCATGGTAGTCGCAGTGAGGAAAGGAACAGGAAACCAGGCAAGACCACCAAGAACATAACCTGGAAAGGCAGCGACTGGAGAAGCAGCAATAGCCTTGTTCCAGTAGCCGTTATCGAGGAAAACTGTTCCAAAATTACCAGCAATGTTGATAACGAAAAAGATGCCACCAGCGTAAGATCTCATAGTGAGGTAAGAACCTTCAGAGTTTCCATCCACTGGGTTGGTTTTGGCAAGCTCTGTAAGTTTTTCCCAAACAGCTCCTGGAGAGCCAAGAAGAGGAGAGGAGCCATAGACAGTGAAGGCAAAAATAAAGAGAATCACCACAAGAATGACAGTGTGAATATAGTCAGTCAAGAAAGTGGCTTTAATACCACCGAAAAGAGTGTAGACGATCACACCCAGAGGCAACAAAAAGCAAGCAGCGACTGTGTTCATTCCAGTGAGATCAGAAACAACGGCAGAACCGCCAGTCAGCAGCATAGCAGTGACCAGAATGTTTGTGAAGGCAGCAAACATGAGATAGACGCAGTGAGTAACAGTTCCATAACGAGCCCTGATAACCTCAAGGTAGGTATGGGCACCTGGAGCCTTCTTTTTGAGCTCAATAGCCAAAGTTGCAAAGAGAATGACCTGAACTGTGGCACCCGAAGCATACCAAAATGGACCTGAGACACCGTTGTTGTAAGCTTGAGAGGTTGACTGAAGAAGAGTAGCTGCCCAAGTCCACGATGACACAACGGCAGCAGCAATAAGACCAGATTTAACTGTACGACCAGCGGTAGAAAATTCTTCAGAAGTGATGACTTCTCTTTGATATCTTCTCAAAGCAGATGTGATGAGAATCATAGTGACGGCAAAGGCAAGGCCGACACCGACGACGATTCCATAACCAACAGACTGTGATAGAGGGGCAGTCATGGTTTGCAGTTTCAATTGAAAGAGTTGGAGTGATGTGGCTGCAAACGAAGGACCACTCTCCTTTTATAAACAAATGTCATGAAGTACGCATCAGCTAAAAAAAATTGACATATTTTTCAGGCCCAGGGCTGGTTTTCGTATCTGTCCACAATAGGAAACAACTGAAAAGTGTTATCAGTCAAGAACTTCCTCTTTGAGAACATTGTACCATTTTATTTGCTTTTTTGTGAGAGGGGCTCTCAAGAGGCGCCTCCATAAAAAGTGAAGGGCAATCAGCGTTAATCAGTGGCCAATCGGCAGCCTCAGATGAACCGATAAGGGCTGGCCTCGTAATCTGTCCATGGTTCGGCCAAAGTTAGTTTCGGTGGAAGAGTCCAAGGGTACACGGAGATTAAAATGGAGTTAAGGGGCAACCTGTTGATGGCCGCGTGCAGTAGGTGCGTGCTTACAGCAAAAGAGTAGGCCATTGTTGGCAGAAAACACTCAACGCTTGGATGACTGGTCCGTCAGATTTGTAAATAGTAGAAATATTTGAAGGCATTGGTTTGTATATACACTGGGTGAGCTGAGCCAGCAAGTCTGATGTTGAGATGTCGACCAGCAACTCTGCGCGATTTAATGCAAAGGTGGGGGCGGCCTGTGAGCGGCAAGGGACCTGCGATGGAGACGGTGTGTGCATTAGCTAGGTCTGGCTGGAGAAACTTTGGAACACCAAGTCGGTATAGCACTTCAATAGTGATACAAAGCGGAGAATTACGCAATTGCCTGAATCTGATTCAAAGGAATTAAGCTGGCAAAGACAGCGGTTCTGTGCATGGTAGTCCACGGCATGTTCTAGTCCCAGCGGACGTCCGAACATGCAAGTAATGCAGGCTTACCTTACGACCGCGGCACACATCATGGCTGATATCGCGATGGTGACAAAGACGGCAGGCGCAAGAAGCAACTGGGTAGAGCGATTAGACCGGTTCTAGCAGCAAGCTAGTGAGTGCCCGGGGGCACAGCCCTGCTTTTGAGTGACAGTGACGGCGGTCTGACGGACGTTGCAAATGTTTTACTTTGAGATGAGTCTCAACTCTCACACCGAATGACAAGCCAATAACTTCAGCACTTTGAATTAGATGCCAATTGAATCGAAGTCGGTTCACCCGATAAAAATGTTTGGTATATGCGAACGTCCAATTTCGGAGCGTTTCTATTGCACCTTCGAACCGGAATAGTGGTTTCGAACACTGGCATTTGGTTCTCCGCTGCCGGCCGTTTTTTTGTGGCCATCCTTATCTTGAAACCGCCTACACCTAAGCACTTCTACATTCAGATACCAAAATCTTATTTTGTCCTGATTCCAATCCCGTGGAGCACAATGTATTGAAAGTTAAATCTAGGAATGATGGAAACAACTCTAGTTTCAACATCTCCCTATAATTTTTGTATAGTATGCCAACCACTTACATACATATTTAACCATCACCTTGTAGTCGTTTAAGCAATCTAGTGCTTTCAATAACTACCTTTGCCTTCAGAAGTGACATCCTGATTGCGTCAAGACCGCGTGCGCGATAATTGCAAGGGAGAGTACCTATCTCTGTACATTCCAACATGTTTGAAAAATTTGCTCACCTACATTATCCATTCACAGAGCTAACGGCTGCTTCGCGTCCCCACACATGTAATGCCGCGCAAAACTGCCAACCGCCGATGGCGCCGATGGCGCCGATGGCAAATGTGAGACATACATCTAAACTAGCGGCTGCAGAAAGCTATCAAATGAAGTGCGACGAGAAAGTGGAAAATTTTTTGAGCAGAGCTTCGCCTTTTATTTCCACTCCAATTAACAGAACAATTCTTCTTGCCTGTAGGCTACAATGTCAATTGCCAAGTGTATGCTCGCCGCTCAATTTACAGCGTGGCAAATTGCTAACCAGCCAATTGGCAAATCAAATATGAGCTAGGTTATTCTGCAAACCGGCCATGGTGTTCAAGCTGACAAAATTTTTTTTCAATTCTCAGACATGCTTCTCTGCGGCAACACCATGCACAGAACTTCTAGACTCCCTGCCGGCTGTTCCATCCTTAGTTGCCCCGGCCACCACTTCATCACGTCGATCGGCGGTTGGTATCAAAGGCCGCGGCGCGCGCGCGCACAATGCAGCAGCCATCGACTTCGATGAATCTAGGTTTATCATGTGAGTGTGAAACATACGGCTCAAAGGGATGGCCAAAGTTGCAAAATTTTTACCTCTTCTTCAATTGCAAATAACAAAGAATACTTTTCCTTTGAGATTTCTTCAGTGAGCGCTTAATTTTTTTTCAATCACGATCAAAGCGTTTCTAAAATCCGTCCAAGCCCCAAGATAAGAAGCAACGCCTCCATGCAGATACCGATAAATCAGCATATACTGGAAGGTTAACACGCTTTCGATTCCAGAGAGATGCAAAAAAATTTTCACACTACCGTATCTACAGGGTCATTTGATCAGTAAAGCAGCACGTATTGCCCAGCAGGATTTGAACAGCCTTTGGCTTTGCCATCACGCCATCACTGTCCTGCTAAACATTTGTCGTGTAGGGTCAACAAAAAGACTCGGAGTCGCTTTAGAAGGCAGCTCTAGAGCTACTCTGGAGGAGATGTTCACGTTGTACGCTAGCAAAACGCTACGGTCCGCAAAGTGCCAGACGCGATAATTCCACTTTGCTTTCAGCACTGCTTTGCGCGAGAATTCCCAACCACTAGCATCACACACTGCCAAGAGTTGCACGCAGTTGACCGTGTGTGGGAGTCCATTGCTGGAGTCCTGTGTACTTTAAATCACCCAACTTCATGCTCATTACCAAGACTTTTTTTTTCAAGACTTAGCCAGTTTGGCGCTATCAGAATGGAGAAAAAAAGAAGTGTACCATTTGACGATCGAACAGACGTGAAAAAAGTAAATGGTCATGTACATTCCGAAGCACCCATCAAAGAGATAACACCTGAGGTTTTGGAAGACTACAAAAAAGAGGCACTTTGCAGGCAACTATTATCGTATCGTCGACAACGTGACCTTTTGGAGGAGCGCAATGAAAAGTTGGAAAATGATTTGGACACACTGAGGAGCTGTTTCGGTGCTTTGGAAACGTGGTGGGATCGGCTGATGGATTCTAAAGCCTCAAAACTGGTTGAAGCAGGTGGAATTCCCCCGCTATTAGGATCAGTATCTAGCGACAAAGAGTCCTTCGACAAGTTGCTGGGCGACAAAGCTGAGAGGATTGAAAAGCTGATCTCAAGCGGATCGGATACGTCTGTTGACTCTCAGCTTTCTGAGTTCTCCAATGAGCTGCACGAGCTGCGAATTTCCAATGAAAAGCTACGACAACAGTCTGAACGATACAAAAAAGATCTAGCAGATATGACTAATCAGTACTTGGCAACGAAAAGGGCTGCTGACAGGCGCGACAGCCCAGTTACAAGACGAATCGATGCTGCCAATCTGGGTGACTCCAACGGCGTCGAAAGTCCACAGGAGGATAAATCAAACAACACTGCAAATGGCAGCACAGCGGGTGCTGTGGATTCCGAGGCTTTGAAAGAACTTGAAAAGCAAAAGGACAAGCTAGAAGAGGACTTGGCGGCCGCTGAAAACGTGTCTAATAAACGACAGAGCCAAATCGACGCACTCTCGGCAAACCTCATAGCACTATCAGAGCAGTGTAAAACGCTGACTTTACGGCTGGAAAATCTATCGGAAGGAGATTTATCAAATTGTGCAACGTTCAAAGCGCTGCAGAGCAAGTGCGACAGTTTATCCAACCAAGTCAGTACTTTGACGAGTCAAAACGAAAGCATTCTTAAATCGCGGGATGTTCTCAATTTGGAGAAAATCGAAATGAACACCAAGCTGAGCCGTTCTTATGACAAGCAAATCAGCGACCTAGAAGCGAAGCTCACAGCTGCTGAAGCGAATGTAGCGAGACTGCGGACTGCGCGTGATGACGCCCTTGGCGAATTGGAAATCATCAAGAAGCAAGAATCAACAAATTGTAATGCATTGAAGGAGGTAAAAAGTTTAATCGAAACAAATGAGCAGCAAATCTCACTTTTGAAGAGCCGGCTGGAGGCTTTCGAGTCAGAGGCTGCCGCTGAAGACGTCGAACAAACTGCAGACAGTGTCAAGTCTTTGTCAGTAGAAGAACTCCAAGAGCGCGTTATCAAGCTCACACGTCAGAACAAAAGCTTACGAGCACAAATACCGAGTTTAGAAGAAGCATTTCAATCTGCATATACCAAAGCTAAGGGTCGGGCTGATGAGTTTGTCAATACTGAAAACAAAATGAAAAGGCTTCAACTTGAGAAAAGCAAGGCAGATGAGAAGTACTTCCAAGCCATGAGAGCGAAAGATGCATTGAACGTGGAGTTGACAAAAGTCAAAAGTCAGCTAATGAAGTCGACTGAATCTATTCAGCAGCTCAAAGATGCAGAGTCGGCGCATGTAGCTAAAGTAGCTGATGCTCTTAAGCAGAAAGCTGCATCCGAAGAGTCAAAGCGTCGCGTAGAAGGTGAACTACGGATTATCAAAGTGTCGTTGCAGGAACGTGACTTTAGACTCGAACAATCAAAAACATCACTCGAGCGGCTATCAGAAGAGCTTAAAGTAAAGAGCCAAGAAATAGCAATCGAGGCAAAAAACAGGCGCAACATGGAGCTCGAAATGGAAAAGTTAAAAACCCAAGTGGAAAATAAGAGAATGACCACGCTTTCTTCCAACCCATCTGAAGTGGAATCACAAATGGAGGCTCTGAGAGCAATTGCCATGTGTTCTGTTTGTACAAAGAACTGGAAAGACACTGCACTCAAATGTTGTGGCCATGTGTTCTGCAATGAATGTGCTCAAGAGCGCTTAGACTCCCGGCAACGAAAGTGCCCCCAGTGCAACAAGCAGTATTCTCAAAGTGATTTGCTACCTGTTCATTTGTGATCATTATATAAAGGAACAGCTTTTTGTTGGTTTTGTATTACGAGCATGTATATTAAATATAGATAATTACGGAGGGCTTAGTGAGCATTCGTTAAATCCAACTTTCTTTGCAGGATCACCAAACCTCTGCAGAGGATACGGCTGTGTCGATGTACTGCAAGGCTGTGACGAACCTGCTGCTTTGTTCATAGTAACTTGCAACAACAAAGTCATGCCGTTTAATATAGAGCGTACGTGTTTATATTTGAAAACTTTTTACCAGATTCTAACCTAGTTGCTGAGTATAGTCACAAACCTAAAGGGAAATATGGAAAGAATTTGTATAATTGCCCAAAATGGTAAGTTTAAGATTCATACAAGGTGTTGATTCAGTAGCTCATTGAAAGAAGCAACGAGATCCAATTCAACTGCTGTCTAGTTATATGTTTTAAGAGAACTTTTGTTAATTCGGAGGCATCAGCTATTGTTTCTTCAACCAGTTCAAAATTGGAAGCTGTTGATACCCTTGGCCATTGCATTGTACTAACTGCAGCTCCACAAGATCAGTCTTTTCTCGTCGACGAAGAGGTCTCTACGTTTGGCTAATGAAACCATTGTTTCCAGGCGCCAAGACCGAATTGCATTGCTTTAATTGTGGATTTTCAAGAGGAACCAGCGATAAGGAACTGCGCTCACTTGCTGAAAGTCAAGAGCAAGATGATAATATTTATATAGACGAAGCCTTGGCTAGCCGATTAAGATGATGCACAATCATAGCATTCACCAACCATCAAAAAGTACGATAAGCTTCAGGGGGGATTGTAATATTAAAAAAAAAACAGCACTTGGAAGAATCTAATGTATAATGCAAATAGACATTATAGGACGTAAGCATATTATCTAATTTTAACCAACTAAACACTGCATGTAAATTAGGTGACGTAATTAATCACACTTGAACTTACGACTTAGCAGAAAGATGAAGGAACGCTCGCCAAAATTCACTGGCAATCTGACTGTGTTGAACGAAATTATAGTCGCTGTGATAGAAAAATACTACCAATTAGCAGCATTATCCCATCAATTATCAAAGTTTACAAGCATGTGATGGTAATGGACACTGGGCAACCTTTTCTCGCAGTACATGCCAAAATTCACAGAGTGATGTTATAAATCATGATTCATGAGATACTATCGCCATCAGCCTGTAATTTAAAAAAATACACTCGATGAAAAGCATATCACACAACCACATAGCTTCACGGAGCTTGGTGTGAACCAATGCAGCTTGCTAAGTCACGTATCACCCCAATATTTCGCCGGTGCTAATCGTTTGCTGTCGCGGGAATCATCAACATGGTGGGCCATAAGAATAGCAGGCCATAGCACCTATAGTAGATTCATGAAAGATGGCAGGATAAAATATAAGCAATAAAGCAAATGCTTTTAGGTATTTTCTTATCACTTCCACTCGTGCGACACTTGCGCGGTATTGCCGTCCCCGCCGAGAACTTCATGTGAAAATCACGTTCACCCATTGCCCGCACGACATTCTCCACACGCCTGTTTCACCCCTAATCGTATATAAATATGACAATCGCCGATTTTGAACGTGAGAGTAGAAGCTCTACCAAATTCAAAGCCTCATATCTCGGTGACACACCATTTGAACGACTCAAAAAAAATTGGAATGCTTTCAAAATCTGCCACTTCCTCCTCGACATCTGAACCTCTTGCACGTGATTTGATCACGCTTGAAGATTACCAGGTAACCATCAATGACGGTGCTTCTCAGTCTGTAATCAAACTAGCAGAACGAGTTTTTGCCAATTCGTCTGGTTTGACAGTCACTGAACTTACCGGCGGTATCACTAATGCCTTGCTACTGGGCCATTACCAAGACAAGTCAAATGGCGATGACTTTTTCTTTCTCGTCCGAGCTTACGGAAAGGGAACTTCAGCGATTATCGATCGCACTAGAGAGTATGCCACGCACATGGTTCTTCACCAACATTCACTAGCTCCACCTCTTTATGCCCGATTTTCCAATGGAATTGTCTATGGGTTTGTACCGGGAAGACCTACAAAGTACACTGAACTTTCCCACCCTACTTTATCCAAAGGCATTGCCAAAAAGCTGGGCCAATGGCATGCTCAAATAGACCATCGCCAGATTGAAGCTCACATGCAACGCTCCATGTCAGGTGGACTTGATACCCCGCAAGATATTTGGGAGGTCCTGAGCTCCTGGATAGAAATTATGCCGGAGGATACTATTTCAGTGTCGAGAGAAGAGCTTCGTCAAGAGTTGAAGTGGATCAAGAACGAAATTGGTACTGCTGGAGGACCAACGGTAGTCGCTCATTGTGATTTGCTTGCAGGCAACATTATTGTGCCAGAAAGCTGGACTACCGAATCAGATGAGATTCCGCCAGTCACGATTATTGATTATGAATATTCTATTCCTGCTCCGCGAGCATTTGATCTTGCCAACCATTTCGCCGAATGGCAAGGTTTCGATTGCAGAAAAGATCTCATTCCTGAAATTTCCACTACCAACCAGGTTATTCGTCGATGGTTGTCTACGTACCTGCAATCGTATTCACAGCATTCACGCCAGTGTCTTGATTCTGAACAAGAGGTTGATTCTCTGATTGGCGAAGTCCAGGAATGGTGGGGAATGCCTGGATTCTATTGGGGCATTTGGGCCGTGATACAGTCGAAAATTAGTGAGATTGACTTTGATTATGTATCGTACTCTAAGGAGCGGCTTTCTGAGTACTATGACTGGAAAGAGAAACGATCTTCACGGGTAGATCAGTCATAAAACCTTATTTATTAACCAAACATCTTGTATTTAATAATATGTTGAAAGGGATTCGCTGTTTATTTGTCATTAATCTCTAAGGTTGGAATTGATCCTCATTAATCCATGTGCCGTTGTGATGTCTTCATTGTCAACGCTATGGCGGAATTGCTCCAAACTTTGTCTTGGAAATGGCTGCTCCATATGGATTGATAGCCTTGCTCGCTGCAAAATATTATCAACCTCATCACCGTGAATATCATTTTCATCCCCCATCTTAGATCCCGCTAAGTGTTCATGATGTGATAATTGTGATGGGAGCTGCGGTGGCTGAAAGTGACCCTGTTGCATGCTATTGTTGTACGGACCCACCTGATCTGTATTACCACCTAGAGCAGTAATAGACTGATTGCTGGGAACTTGGTCAAGAGAGTACATTGAGTTGTGGTATGCAAGTGAATTACCACCATAGCTGTCGAACCTGCTCAACTGATCAGGCTCAACAAATCCTCCATTTCCTTGACCAACGAGTCCGATCTCATCTTCTTCAGGAAATTTTTGAACACCTGAAAGACCATCATTTGGACTAAGTGTGTGTCGCTTCGATATCCACTGCTGGCTCTTCCTAAACCCACTGGAGATGCGTTTTCCCAGAGCAGAGCCGGATCTCTCCTGTTCTGGAGAGTGCGACATTTGAGGGACATCTCCAAGCACACTTTGTTCATCGTATGCTGGCACATCTACTGAGCTTCTGGTCGAAATTGGTGCGGATATCAACTCTTTCGATTCCGTTGCATCCCCAGAGTGAGGATCAGATCCAAACTTTCCAGCTTGCCATTGCTCACGAACAATATCAATATCTGCGGGCCTAAACATTTGATTATAGGATTTGTATGCAAGCTGGGGAATAACACAAGCAACAACACCTACAAAACACGTAGCCCAAAATACTGCAGACCCAAACAACTCTACAGCTGCAGAATAAAATTCCTGCGAAAATGTGAATGACGAATAAAATCCCGTCCAGGCAAAAATGAGAAGAGTAGAAATAACGTTGATCACCAAACTAAACCAATCCCACCTGTACTGGTTGAAAAGGATATACAAGTTGCAAGCCGCAACTGCAATGACACAGGCAGCAACACCCATCCATTCTCTATGATTAAGAGGGCATCCAGAAGCATCGGAGAAGACTGCCTGCCAGGCCCAGTAGGGAAAGAAAAATGCAATGAAAGAGTGAACAAGGCCCTCGCACATATATCTCCAAAATTTGACTTGGTTCCATTCAAGTCTTAAAATGCCTCGTTTGTACAACTGGGGAACTTGCAATGACACATAATCAGGAATATCCTGATCAAGAATACCCATTAAAATTACAGGTAAAGAGGTGAATGCAAGATTGAAAAAGGTAACGTAAGAATACTCAAACAGGTAAGTACCGTCGAAGGAATTGAAAATACCATACCAGTATAAAGCAAAAGTAAAGACGACGTTTTTGTAGAAAAAATTGGGTATCATCTCACCAAGTCGCTTGTAAGACCATCTACCATGGACCAAAAGTAGTCTTGACAGAAATCTGAATTGACCAATGGCATAATCTGATGACATGACAGCTTGCCGTCCTTCTTCACCTGCAATGCCAACACCAACATCCGCCTCTTGAATCATGGCAACATCATTGGCTCCGTCACCTATAGACAATGTCATTACTTCAAGAGTCTTTTTGACAAGTCTAACAACTGCAGCTTTTTGAGCTGGACTGACTCTACAGCAGAGAACAGAGCGACACTGTTTGCACAGCATCAAGAGCTTGAATTTTAGCGGACCTTGAAGGGCGAGTTTTAAAGTATCACCGTCAATTACAAGAGCATGAGACGTTGAAGAAAGAGTGTGGTCTTTCTTTGCTTCCTCGATTTCTTCCGGTGTGCCTTGAAAGCCAAATTTTGCAAGATGTTCTGTGAGTATTTTATCCGTTTCTTCCATCGTGGTGGCTCTCAAAATGATCAGCTCCATGGAGTTGTCTAGTAAATTGCAGGAAAAGCCAATATTAATTGCCGTTTCTACCTTATCACCAGTTAGCACCCAAAGCTTCACACCTGCACGTCCAAGTAAAGCAATACTCTCAGGGACACCGTCTTGCAGTCTATCTTCTATTGCAGTGCCACCTAGTAAGGTCAAGTCGCATTCTATTTCGTCTGCAGTGGCCTCCATTTTTTCATCTCTATCAACCAATGCCTCTGCAGCTTCCTGGTGTCGTTTGGCCCATTGGTGATAAATTTCGGGCTCAATTTCGCGCTCTGCCAAACACAGAGTTCTCAAGCCTTCGTTAGCAAATTGCTCGAGATGGAGAGCAGTTTCTGCACGCAGCTGTTCTTGCTCGCCAGCTTTCAAGCGGCTGTAAATGACGGAGTCAGCGCCCTTGCAAATCAACAAGTATCGTTCTCTATCAGCATCTCTAAACTTCACAATGGCGGACATTCTCTTACGTGTTGAATTGAACTCAATAGTATTGAGAATGGTAAATTCTGTATCAACACCTTGAACGTTTACAATGACTCCCTTGTTTGTTCTTTCTTTGAATCTAAAGCCCATATCCTTGGCAGTACCAACAAGTGCAGCTTCATCGGGTGATTGAGCTTTGAATTCAATCTTACCTGGAACTTTCTTGCTTTCTTCACAAATGACTGAATGACACAAGGCTAACACCAACATGAAATGCTTATTGCAAGATGCCTGTGGGGTGCTTTCCCTAATGTCCTTGACAAATTGGGTTGACACAAAAGTGAGGTCCTCATCGTAAAGCTGCGGATTATCGCTAATGTTGCGAAGGTCCCTCAGCATTTCAATTTTGTCCTGGGCGATTTCAGCTCGCAGACGAGCTCCTTCCTCATCGGTATCAATGCCCTCACGTCGTCGTAGACCTGCAAGTGCCTCTGTATACGCTTTTCCGTAAGTCATTCCCGCTATTGTACACTTTTTGAATTCCATAACGTTTTGGGTTAGCGTTCCAGTTTTATCACTGAAGATATATTCAATCTGTCCCAGGTCGTCAGAAATGTTCCATGACTTGGGTGTGCAAGGATAGTCCAAAGGCGCGTAGTACATCTGATCGTCTGAATAAATAAAAAATGCTTGGATTGTTTTGACAATCTCGATGGAAATGTATAGCGAAATGGGCACGATTGCCTGGTACAGAATCAGGGCTGCAAAAAAAGTGACCATTGCAGCGGCAGGGGGATTTCCGCCAATCATGCCATATCCAAAGAACGTCTCCGAGGTGTCATTCTTTTTATGGTATACGCCGTTTATAACGGCACTTGAGAAACAAGTCACAAAAAGAAGGCCAAAGTTGAAAAAGACCGACAAGTTTAGTTCGCGAGTCATGCGGGAGCGCTTGGTGGGGGTGATGCCTGCGTTGAGCATGATTTTTGTCTCATCACCAGTGAAGATAGTCACGCCAATGGCCCAGTCAGTGTTACGCAGGGAGCAGCCTCTAAGCAGCATGTTGTTGATTGAGATTGGCTCACTCAATGGGGTAGAAGGATCTGCGCTGTCGAGCCACTTGAGGACTCCAAAAAAGGTATAGAGATTAGGCTGGGGCTTTTCACTTTCGATCCAGAATGACGCTCTTTCGAGATCCCTTGCATGTTTGATGCCAGCACCAGCTTTGAGAGCTTCTCGAACTTTGAGATTTGTTTCACCGTCCAAATTCTTGGTTTCGACATAGCAGGCACCGTCGGGGTCAGAGGTGGCAAGGACCACCACGTCTGCTGGGATTTCGTCATTGTTGTTTATTCTAACAATATCTCCAACTTTGACGCTCTTCCAAAAGTCGCGCTTAAACTTGGCGTTGCCGCTCACTGGTGCCGTCCTGTCGACAATGGAGCGGGCGGCTGCTGATTTTTGATACGTTGACGGTGCGATTTCCGACATGAATGAGTTTACCGACTCCAGTGAGTTGCGTGAATGCTTGTTGCGTTCGGTTGGAGCCAGGCTCTCTAGTGAATAAATAGACTCAATTGTTTTGACTTTTGACAAGTCATTGGAGTCGCTCGCTGCGGCGGACGTTTGCGATTTGTCGCTCTTCTTGAAGCCCTTGAAAAATCGAAAGGTTTTGATTGTGCCCCTTGTGCACGCCTTTTTGAACTGTCTCCACACCGACACGTTTTCGTCTGTGACGTTTGGGTTGTCGACGCCCTTGAGTATCTGGGTGACAGTGTTGTTGAGCTCCATGTCCAGCAGGGTTCGCCGGTAGTCCTCGATGGCGTCCTTGATCATGGTGATGACCACAATGACAATGATTGGCACTGCCGCGAGCCCGGGCGAGAGCACGCCAAAGATGGGGAACGCGCCGAGGATGACAATCAGCAAGAAGAATATGTTGGCCACGTTTTGGAACTGGAAAAACAGGTTTTTGGGCACAAACGAGAGCGGCGTGTACTTTGTGGTGCGCACCTTGTTGCGCGGGTAGTCGGCGAGCGGCAGGCCGGACTCCGGGTCGAGCATGTCTGCCGGCAGCGGCGTGTTGTAGAAGATGCGTCGCTCGTTGCTGCCTTCGTCGTCCTCGTCCGGCGCGGCCTTTGCCGTGGCCGCGCTGTGCTCGCGGTGGTGGCCGTGGTGGCGCACGCGCGCCATGAGCGTGCCCTTGCGCTGCACGCCGGCGGCCTTTGGCCGGCCGTCCTTGTGCTTGCGCGTGCCCCACCGGTTGCGCTTCATGACCGACTTTGCACGCACCATCTCGGTGTCTGTGGGCGTCAGCGTGCGCTCGCCGTCGCGGTCCTCCTCGTTGTCCATGCTGTGCTCGAGGTTGTGAATCTCCTGGTCGACAAACGGGGACAGTTTGCCCGCCGCCGACAGCGGCCGGCTGCGCTCGCCGTCGTCCTCGGCCACCGGCCGTTGCTGGTGTCTGGCCGGCAGATGGAACCGGGGCGACGTCATGTTGGGCTCGAACGAAATGTGCCCGGCGGCGGGTTGTTGCAAAACCTGCGGCGACGACTGTATGCTCGAGGCCTTTGTGTACTGCGTGGACGCATGGCTTGTTCTGAAGGGGTTTGTCGATGTGACAGGCGTCGACGGTGCGACTCTGTCGTTCAGGTTGACCTCGCTGAACTGATTTGCATCGGTTGGTGAGTGCCGTTCGTCACCAGAAATGGACATTGTAGCAAAAAGTTGGGCATACACGGGCTCTGAGGGTCAGAGAGCAGTGTGCAGGGTGCCAGTTCGGGTCTGAGCGGTCTGGAGGTGCAAAAACGCGCTTTTGCCAAACTCAGGGTCAGTGGTCAAGGGATCGTTGTGCTCCGGGGTGGAAGGCGTGGGTTTTTTTCTGCCCGTTCAGCGAGTGGTCGGTGGCCGTGGTGAGCGACGTGGTGGTGACTAGACGCGGCTGGAAGCGGCGAGCTGGTGCAGGGAGGTCTGGAGTCCGAAAAAAATTTGTAATGAAACGTGGGCTCTGGCAGCGCGCCTACTCTTATCGTTGCAAAACACGTCTATCGCAAATCAGCAAACGCTTGTATTTTCTAGAGGATTGCAGTTTCGTCCTATTTATAAGAGGCTTTGGCGGGGAAAGCCTTCACTCTCTGGCTGCACGCGGCTGGCTTAATATCAGAGCGCCGTCAGGAGCGGACCGCACTGCCAAAAAAACACCCAGCCGGCGGAATGGCCGTCGCTGCCTACAATTTCACCACTAGCTGGTTCGCACTTATTCCCGACCACGACTAACGCCGATGGCGGCCCCGCCTGCTCGATCAGCGTCCACGGAAAAATCGTCCAGTTGACGAGACTGGCAAATGGGAAAAATGTAGCTGTAAAACACATCATTAACATTATTATGCACTTGCGTCTACCACAACGACATGCTCAACGCCTATTGTCGCTGCTGAATCAGCCACGGAAATTTCCCTAATGCCTCGTCTTTGCAGGCAATAGCGGGCCTCAGGAGGTCGCTGACTAGAGCCTCATAGTGCGGTGGCGCTGAAAGGGCAGCAGCAATTTGGCAGTTGGGCCAGCGTGGTCAGCGCTTCCTTTCTAGAAAGTTTGAGCATGCCAAGCTTGCACGTTGACGAAGTTTGCACGTTGACGTTGCTGCGCTGGCTACCCTTGTGCCATTGGTGCTCGGTGTTATCTGACTACTCACGGATGTCGCGGTGATATATTCCCCACAATGCAGCAGTAATAAAGTTCACAAGTGCTTGACAGGCACAGTCTAGTAATGATTGTTCGCGGAGAAAAGCACCGCCTAATTGCATCCTGCCTCTGTGCGCAGTTCCGGCTGAAAAGCCAGGCTTTTGGACTTCATCTCTTTTCGCTACCGAATAACTGCGAAAAGTAACATAGCGCCAAAAGCGACAACGTGCGTACGCAACAGACACATGCAATAGTGTTTCAGGACTCCACGCGGAGAACAACGGCTGGCCACAGACATCTTGGTGAGTGCCACTTTCACCGCGTATCTGCTACAACCAGAACAGCGACCGCGTCGCCAACCTCTGCTCCAGATTGCCAGCAGCCTGTCGCAAACTAAAGATCTCAAGGGCACCTGAATTGCCCTCCGCTTCGAAAATTTACGCAAGTCTCACTTTGTTTCCACTGAGGTGAGGGCGGCTGGTGGTCCAAACAAGAACTGCGAGCCTGATTTGGCAATTGTAGGATGTTCGCCATGAGGTTCCATGTGAGATTCTCAATGAGGCGCAAGTGGGGTTTGTGTATCTTTTGGGCTTTCAGCAAAAGGTCTGTGGGTTGAGACGTAATGGGCGGCTTGTGAAACCGTCCAACAGGCGAAATCAATGCCAAACTGCTGAACAATACATGGACTATACAGTTCCCAAAGTGGATGGCGCAAAAATCAGGCGATACCACAAGGGCGTTGCATCAGCCTGCTGTGGGCGGAACGGTCAGATCTAGTCGAAATCCTGCCAAATGGCCGTCTTTGATGGCCGAAAAAAATTTGCTGCCGCTTAGATCTAAATACCGCTGTGCAAATTACTAGCTCGGTCTCCAAAAATAGACCGTTCGCACCAGGAACCAGTACATCTGCATCTGCGTAGCAGATGAGTTGTGGAACCCCGGTTGACAAGGTGCTTTTGCATAACAGAGATCTCCATGTCTTAACAACTTCTATGCATTGCTAATTTCTCCAGATTTTGTAGATCTACATTGCTCTCATCTCTAGAGTATCTTGTCCAAACTGCTGGCATCATACCGCAAACTCTGAGCATTTGCACCATAGCCAGCACTCGATTCCACCGAACTGTTCGTTCTCACTAGATATTGTTTTCTGGAACGCAGCAGCAGGCCCCGCCATAGGTACCCGCTTGAAGCGCAGCCACAAACAGTCAACGATTCGCCGCATACCAAATCGGCTCACCTGACTGTCGCTGTCGGAGGTGCCTGTCAAAGTCGAGGCAATTGTCGGTGAAAGTGTGTTAAAGATTGCTTGATTGCAACTCTTCTTTTATGATCCAGCCCGAAGGTTTTTGTTCAGGACCGTTACATGCTATGCAGTGCGGGCCCGTTTGAACCATGGGGACCCGCACTAGTGGCTAGCCGCCTGCTGCAGCACACTGAACCTGCGTGTTCACATGGCTTTCGCGACAATGCGTCTTGGGCGCTCATGATTTGACAACTTGCTTCTTTGTTGAGCTCTGACGAGCACGGCAAAATTGAAAATTGAACCTATGCTATATTGACTCGGTGCGGTATTTTGACTCCGAGGCTGCCCTTAGCCTTTTCAGCCCGCAAGCTTGCGCTTGCCGTTTTTTGAAGTCGATGCAACACTTTTGGCTCTTGATCGTCTCGATCACCCACCCGACACGATGTTCACGCCCTGTGCCGAACGCTCCTAACTATTTCCAAAAAGGCTTTGTGCCGTTTTTGTTTACTTCTTGACCGTCCGGCGACGGGCTGGGATTGGTTGTTCAGCGACGGACACAACTGACTGACCAGTGCTGCCTCGCCGGGGATCGCCCATCGGTGTGTCTCATAGCATCTCGCAGTGGGCACTATTTAAGGTTCCTTTAGGATTCAGTGAATTGTACCCTTTTTGGGCTCTCTACAAGTTCCACTTTAGTGCCCATAGCAACGCCATGGATAGAAAAAAAAAATAAACAGTCAACCTATATAAACAATGGAAGCTGCCATACCGGGCTTCTGATTCTTATCGTACTTGACGTCTGTATACATTCACTCAATTCTATTTAGTTTCACGACATACACTCACAATGTCTATAACCACTCAGTCTGTCATTCTACCGGCGACTGAGCCAGGTCATGAACCAAAAAGTTTGCGCAATCCTGGAGTTCCATTGTCACGGCCAATTTTGGGTCTTCCAGACTCTCTTAGAAACCATACCGTGTCCTGCATTGCAGAGTTTTGTGGCACATTTATGTTTTTGTTGTTTGCCTTTGTCATTGCACAAATTGCTAACCTCGACGCTTACCTGTCCAAGTCTGGCTCCAACCCATCGCAACTGGTGATGATTGCTCTTGGTTTTGGATTTTCTGTCATGGTGCAAGTTTTTGTTTTCTTCAGGGTCTCTGGTGGTCAATTGAACCCTGCTGTTTCTCTCACTTTGGTGCTGGTGCGTGCCATCACCCCAGTTCGTTTTGTGGTTAACGTTGTTGCTCAACTGGTTGCCGGCATATGTGCTGCCGCTGTTGCAGATGCATTGACCCCCGGACCAATTCTTTTCAACAATACTCTTGGTGGAGGAGCCTCCAGAACCCGTGGCTTGTTTATTGAGATGTTTGCAACCGCTCTGCTATGCATGACTGTTTTGTTTACTGCCGTTGAAAAATCAAGAGTTACCTTTATGGCTCCTCTTGCCATTGGTGTAGCACTTTTTGTTGGCCATATGTTTTCAGTCTACTTTTCGGGTGCTGGTCTCAACCCTGCTCGTTCACTCGGGCCCAACGTTGCCATGGCTTCGTTCCCCAACTATCACTGGATTTACTGGGTTGGCCCAGGTTTGGGAGCGATAATCTCGGCAGTATTGCACTACCTCTTGGTGTTTCTCAACTACTACACTGCTAATCCTGGCCAGGACGATGACCACCCAAGCGTTTAAAATCACATGAACCTTATTCTTTCCTAATTTGGATAATCCGGTAACCAAGATAGATGGTAATCAGCGTCTAGCGAAAATAAATTGCTTTTTTTTCTCAAAGTAAATGTTCAGTATGATCAGTTGATGGGTGGCATAAGCTGCCACATTGTACCATCGCTTTCTAAAACTTAACGATCATACCCCAAGCAATTTGCATCCACCCAAGTAAAATGCGATCGATCATTTAGCAGCTCTACTTCTTCACGGTGAGAATTTATATTAAATAAAATAATAATTTTTCATTAATTACAACCCATTAATTCTTGAGCCCTCATTGCTCATTAATTTGTCTTAAGCCATCTGGAGTTTGATGCTGCGAACTTCTCAAACTCATCACGCTATGAACATCACCACGAGTGTGTCCAGGAGAAGGAAGCCTGATGCTACTGCTTCGGGTGCTGGATCGTTTATTCAACTCGGGAGCCAAGCCTCTCCTCATACTCACTACTCTGTTCGAGCGACTGGACAGTTGAGAAACAGAGCGAGCACGTTCCCTCGCCAGCTTACTATCCTCTCTATGGTTCTCCAAGTTTGGATCGTCTTCAACATCAAATGTAACGTCATCGGAAGACCTCTTTATCAAGTACAATAATGAGTTGTACCAGACATTGTGCTGATGCCTGGTAGGACAAGTGATTCTCACCTCACGAGACCCTGTGCTAACAATAATGGTCTTGTGATAAAGCCCTGGTGGGAGTGGGTTCCTATCCTCAACCCATCTAATTCCAGTAATCGGAGCAGATTTGGTTTGCTTTCCCCGTTTGCTTTCGAGTGCAGGATTCTCAGGTGACCAATACAGTGTCAACGAATATGGATGAATCCAAAAGTACCGCTCATGTCTGTTTTCTGAAATTCCTGTCACACCAAATGTGCGCACGTACTTGAACAGATATTCTCCAATTACCGTTTGCGTAACGAGAGGAATAATGCTCTGATTAGTAAACGAAACATTAGTGCCAATAGTGGCGGCAGAGTTGAGGATATTTGAAGTGATGCTTTCAGTGCGCTGATGTGGGATGTTAATCGATGCATTGTCTTTTCTTGGTGTAGAGAAGCTCGCCACAGATGAGGCCTCAGAATCACCACCCGCTTGACCGCCATGACCTGATCCTGTAGCCACAAATCCAGAGCCCAAAGCAGATCTACCTGGAACATAATTAGCATGTCTAGTGGTGTCCTTGATATCCAAATCAGTACCAGAAAAGTAAGCATCTCTTGATTGCGTTTGAGCATTTTTGAGATTGTTATACTCATTGGTTGAAAGAACCATGAGACCAAGGCCTTTGGCTTGCGTGGTGAGAACTGACGCACTAGGTTTAACAATTTTATCATATTCAGAGACAGGCATTACCTTGAATCCGAGATCTTTGCAACGCTTAACAGCATCTTGTGGAGCCATTTCTCGTAGCTTGAGGTATTCATCTTCGGAAACAAGGCGCAGATGATGATCAGCAGCATGCTTCTGTAGAAGCTCGTCGGTTGGTGGCGCAATTGTTGGCTTCTGTAGTTTTTGAAATTCGTCTCTAGATAACAAAAAGAGATTGTTATCGCGAGCATACTGCGAAACGCTTGACGCAGTTAATGGAGCTTTCTCAGGAGATACGCTCCTCGTCTCTGCTTGCTCACTATGAGGTTCGGTAAGAACAAGACCGTGTTTTGATGCATAATCTTCAACTTGAGCCTTTGTGATTACTGGTTTCTCAGCTTTATTTTTCAGCATCATCAAGGTATCTTCAGCAACAAGTGTCAATCCAGCCGCTTTAGCAAATGCATTTACCTCATCTCTGCCAACAAAAGCCTTTTCATTAACATCCACCACCTTATAATTGTGTGCCTTTGCATAGGCAAGCACATCATCATGTGAAATATCTTTCGCGTTATTAAGTTTCTCATATTCATCATTGGCAACCAAGACCAAACCGTTAGTTTTGGCAAATGACTCCAAATTAGAACGATTAGCAGCATTTTTCTGGGCTTCCTTCAACACCGTAAGTTCACTTTCCGGTACTACAGCATACCCTACCTTTCCTGCTGCTAGCTCTAGTTCCTCAGGAGTCAACTCGTCAGCTTTATGATCAACATGATTAGCATCGTTTCGCACAGTGTCCTTGACGTCTCCTTCTTCACCAATCTTGGCAGAGGATTTCACATTCAAATCAACGCCAGCCTTCTTAGCCAACATTTCAATATCTCTTTCACTTGGCGACTCCACAATCTTTCTCAAAGATGCCAGGTAAACTTCAGGAACTGTTGTCAATCCCAATTCTGCCAACTTGGGATCGGGAATAAAGGAGTTGATCTCCTTTGCTGGAGACGAGGTAGACTTCGGAGTAGGTGAGTCCTGGGAGAAACTAAAGTCATTAAAGTCAGCAGCACTGGATACGCTACCAGTTTCTCCGCGAGAGTGATCACCTCTGTTCATAATTTTGTTATAATCTTCAACAGGCATAGTCATCAAACCAAAACTCTTAGCAGCTCTAACAACTTCCCTCTTTGTCGGCTGAGCGGCAGCCTGATTTTCAAGAAGTTTCTTGTACTCTTCACTGAGAACTGGAACATAACCCAGCGATCTAATAGACTCCACGACCTTCTCTCCCTCTCTGGAACCCTTGGATATCTGACTCTGTTTGATGATATCTTCAAAATGCTCACGCTTTGCAGCCACGCTGGACAAGTCTTTGACTGGACTAGAGCGCTTCGCATCTAAAAGTGCTTGATACTGCTCTTTGGAAAGTGTAACAAGAGAATGCTTCTTAGCGGCCAACTCAACATCGCTTTTAGAAGGTTGAAAGGCCTTTTTGTTGAGTTCCTCCAACTCAGCAGCCTGCAGAAGGCTCATTCCATGACGTCTGGCATGCCTCAAAATCAACTCCTGTGATGGCTCGGTTGCATCTCTTTCAACAGTGTCATACTCATCCTTGGGGACAGCCACCATAGCATGAGCAGAAGCCACCTTGATAATCTCCTCCATGGAAGGCTCGTAAGCACGCCTCTTGAGTTCAATATAGTCCGTAGACGGTATGGATTCAAATCCCAAAGAACTTGCTTTGAGTTTGAGCTCTTCCGCAGTCAAATCTCTCTTCAGCTCCTCCAGCTCTCCTCGTGGCAAAACCTCCAGTCCTTGCTTGTTGGCATTTCGAGCGAGATCCTCCTTGGTTGGCTCTTCCGCGCGGCGCGTGAGAGTTTGAAGGTTGTCAATTGTAACAACTGCCAAACCTTGTTGAGCACATATAGCATCCAACTCCTCTCTTGAAGGAGCTGCAGACCTTCTCTTCAAATCATTAAGCTCTTTCTCACTCACCGCCAATAGACCAGCATCAGCACACAACTTCTGTAAAGTCTTTGCAGATGGCTTTTGATATGCAGAAAGCTCTTTTGAAGTAATAGTAACCAAACCATGGTTTGAAGCTTGCTGCTTCACTGCTTCCAGAGATGGAGTATCGGCTTTCTTCTTGAGTGCAGCGAGAACAGCAGTACCAACAACAGCCATTCCGGCGCCAGCAGCGTACGATGATAGTTCAGACTCAGATGGTGCGGTGGCTTTCCTTTGAAGTTCGTTGTAATCAGCTACAGGAAGAGCAACTGCACCCTTCGACTTGACAAACTCATTCAATTCAGGTTCGCGGCGTAAATCGTCCAATTCATGGGCAGTTAATATGGACAAATGCAACTGCTTGGCAACTTGCTTCAGCTCATCATATGTGGGATCATTAATTCTCCTCTTCATTTCCTTAACATCATCGGCATCTAAAAGCTCAAGGCCTTCTGATTTAGCAACAGCACCGAGTTCATCTCTACTAGGCTTCAATGCACGACGCTGTAGCTCGGCTAGCTCTTTCTCCCTAATAGCGGCTTGTCCGTGGTTCTTTAATTTTTCAATCAAAACTTCCACTGAGGGCTCTTTAAGCGCCTCATATTCAGATTCCTGAAGAGCCTTAAGTCCAGCCAAAGTAGCCATACTTGTCACAAATTCAACGCTAGGGCTTTCCTGCTGCGCCTTGACAGCACTGAGTGCTTTATCTGCAGCCTCCACCTTTTGTTCCAGGCTAAGATTGCGCTGCTGTAGTTGTTCAATAGTTCCCCTTGATTTCTCAATCTCAGTATTGCTCACCACTGACATGTCATGACGCTTAGCATGATCATGCAAAGCATCGACAGAGGGACTCTTAAGACTCGCAAGTGCGGAAGAAGATAAGACAGAGAGACCCAACCCAGCAGCAGCTGACTCTACGAAGGATTTGTCAATAGGCTTATTTGCTTTCGCACTGACGTCTTGATATTCTGAAGCTGGAATGGCAACAAGACCATAGCCTCTGGCCATGCTTTCAACATTTTCTTTTGATGGAGTTTTTAGAGATTCATATTCCTCTTCCTTGAGAGGTATCATTGAGAAGCCTGAGAGCAATTTGATAACTTGCTCCTGGGTAGGATTTTTGAGAGAGTTTAGATCATCCTCAGAAATAATAACCTGGTGATATTTGATAGCAGTCTCTTTCGCACTTTCCAAAGATGGCTCTTGCAATGCGCGTAGTTGTTCAGTTTCAATCAAAGACATTCCGTGACTATCAGCATGCTGCTTGAGAATATCAATCGGAGGATTTTCAAGAGCATTCAACTTCTCTACCGGGATGGCAGCCAATTTATGCTGGGAAGCTTTTTCAGAAAGATAATCAATAGATGGTTCATTCACAGTCTTTTTCAAATTCTCGAATTCAGTTTCATCCACCAGTATTTTGTTGAAGGGAGAGGCACGTTGATTCAGCTCTTCGGCTGTCAGAGGCCTCGTCAGTTCTTCGTGTGCACGCTTGTTGATAAGGACCAAATCTTGCGCATAAGCATGTTCTTCGAGTTCTCTCCTTGTTGGCTTTGTTGACTTTCTAATGTTATCATTGTGCGCAGCCTCATCAAGCACCACAAGCCCCATAGCACTGGCTTTCTCAGAAATATGAGTATGGTCCGGAGTATTAGCCAGTCTGTGCAAGTTATCGTATTCATCTTTTTGTACAACAGTGAGACCCAAATCTTTGGCCTGGTGACTCAAGTGCTCATGAGTAGGGTTTTGAAATTTCCTATAATCTTCCACAGGAAGCAACGAAAAGCCCAACGCATGAGCTTTCAAATCAAGATGCTCGCGAGTCGGTTCTTCAGCAAGTTGCGAAACCTCCTTATACTTGACATCAGGAACAACTACTAAGCCTCTGGATTTTGCGTGCTTTTCAATCTCCTCGTTGGTTGGGTCACTAGAGGCACGCTGTAATTCAGATAGCTCTTCCTCTGGGACTAAGCTGAGTCCAAGAGAAGATGCTTTTACAGCGAGAGTATCTGCAGTAGGATTTTCCAAGGTTTGAAGTTTGTCCTTGGTGATCATTTCAAAGCCAAGCTTCTTGGCCTTAATTTTTATCTCTTCAGGAGAAGGCGAGTTAGTGAGGCGAACCAAATCAAAATACTCCTTGGAAGGAATAGCTACAAATCCCCTATTTGTGGCTTTCTGTTTCAGCTCCTCCTCCGTAGGTTCTCTAGTCTTTTCTGTGTATTCGGCTAGAGGGAGAGCTACCATATCGAGCGTGGCAGCTTTAGCTTGAATATCCGCCGCCGTGAGTGGTCGCGTCAACTCCGTATACTCAGCGTTCGGTACAAGTATTTGATCATGCTGCTTTGCAATTTCCTTTGCGTCATCAATCGTTTTATCCTTTGTGAGAGAAGAATATTCTGATTGAGGAATAATGACGTGGTTTAGAGATGTCGCATGTGCTTTCATCTCTGAGACTGACGGATTTTGAAGCTTTGTAAGCTGTTCGGGAGTCACCAAAGACATATTGAGAGAGTTTGCCTTTTCATGAAGATCGTCAGCTGTGAAAGGTCTAGTCAGCTCGGCATGCTCTTCAGCTGGCAGTGTGACCAAGTTGTGAGCATCTGCAGCTTGTTGAATAATGTATTCACGAGAAGCATAATTGGAGGGGGCCAAGACAAGACCTAATGTGGCGGCATGTGCAGAGAGTGCATCACGATCTGGAGACTGTAGGTTCTTGAGGTCCGACTCAGCAACAGTGATTAGGCCGTGTTTTTGCAAATTCTCTTTGAGAGCTTCCACTGATTGATAATTGGAAGGGGCAAGTACTAGACCCTTTGAGGCAGCATGCAAATCAAGAATTTCTTGAGGTGGAGACTTGAGACTTGAATATTCATCAGAAGGTATGGCAACAAAATCATGTTTCTCAGCAAGCTCCCTTGCGAATTCAGGAGTATCGAAATTAGATGGAGCAATGGCAAAGCCAAGAGCAGCAGCGCCGGCAAGAATGGAATCTTTTGATGGCTGTTCATTAATTGGCCTGAGAACCATGCCATGCCTTTCAGCATGTTCCTGCAAGTCATCAATAGACATGAATTCGTTGGCAAGAGAGTTATCAGTACCCGAGTGTTTTAAAGCTGCTGCTTCCGATTCAACGCCAGCAGGGTGTTGCAGAGTTATATCTCTCAACACTGGCTGCGAGCGACGGTATCTAAAGGACCTTCTCAGTGATGAATTTTGTTCGCTATCATCATCGGAGGAGGATGAATTGAGTTCAGGACCGAAAGTGCGGTCAGCGTCGGCAGAGGCCGCGTTTTCCTCAGTCTCAGTGTCAACATCTTCACCGGAATGGAAGGTGGAGTCAACGCTGTAAAATTCACTTTCGGTCTCGCTTGGAGCAGTTTCGTAGGCAGAGTGAAAGTTGTCAGACTCTGAAGAAGCGAGAATTGGATTTCTCTCACGAGCAAGAATGGGCACTGGCACTGCGGCACCAGCAGCGATGGCATTGTCCAAAGTTTGTTGTTGCTCAGAAACTGACACATCTTCCCAGGAGTTGGGAGCCTGGCCTGGAGAACTAGCAATGACACGTTCCTTAGCCTTTCCCTTGGCCATAACAGCTCTCTTTTTGAACGAGGCAGCGCTGTGTTGGGCACGCAGAGATGGGGGAGCACCACTGGTGAACCTCTCCACCTCATCCTGGGCAGAACTCAACAGGCGCTTGAGGGCCGACTTTTCGTCGCGCTCCTTCTTGATTGTGACTCTCAAGCTCGCAATGGTTCGGGAGGCATGCGTCAAATTTGCCCGCAGAGATTCCGTGTCAAGAGCATGGCTATCGGCCGGGATCGCTTTGACCGGCGACATTGGGGGCGAATTTGTAGGGGTGTCATACAGGTCGGAGTCGTCGTCTTGCGCATCGTCGATGATGGTGGACTTGCGTCGCGAGGCAGCCATTTGAGAGCCCGAGACCTTGCGCTCAGTGGTCAGCTGGGATTCGAGATCAGAAACCTTCTTGTGAAGGGTCTCGGATTCTGCTTGCAAGTTTTCCCTTTCCTTTATGTAATGCATGGACTCTTGCTCGAAGCGCGACTTGAGCGTCGAGATCTCGCGCTTGAGCGAGCTCTCGCGCAGCTTGAGGTCCTCAATGAGATCAAACTGATCAGACCTGTCAGACTTGAGTTTTGTAGACTCCGACCTCACCTTGGACGCGAGCTCAGACTTTTTGTCCAAGTCGCTCTTGAGGTCCTGAATCTGGACTTCCAAGTTCCAGTTCACCTCGCGGGCGGACTCTTCCGAGGCCCTGAGCGAGGCAAGCTGGGCCTCCTGGGAGGCCATGCGCGCTCGCAGATTATCAAGATCTTCGTCGCGCTCCTTGAGCTTCTCCTCGCGCATCATCAAAGCCGCCTGGAGCCGGCGGCATTCTGCCAGCAACCCTTCGCCAAGATCAGCCACAAACCCCACATCTTTGGACGACGAGCCGGTGAACGGCGGAGGACTTTGCGGTGTGTTTGCAAATCCGCCAAACCCCCGCGAGGAGGAGATTCTTCTGGAGGGGTTTTTAGTGGGCGAGAGCGAGCCCTTGAGAGCGTCCTCAGAGACCTTGTCAGAAAAGGAGACAATTTCCTCGGCGCCCTGCTGGAGTTTTGCAACCTGCTCAGACAGCTGCTTGGCCGAAGTCGACTGCGGGATCTGCTTGGACCGTTTCTTGCCAGAAGTTTTGTCAGTCTGGGCCAGCGAATTGCTCAGAATTTCCGTCTGTTCCATTTGCTGGTGAATAGCCTTTAGATCATCACTTATGGAGGACATGATGAAATAAGCCAACCGGAGCGCAGAATTGGACGGACGTAAAGGCGCTTATTTGTGTTGTTTTGTCTCTCAAGCGGCCAGGAAACGGTTGTGGGAAATGTCGACGAAAGGGATTTTCAAACTTCACCAGAGTGCGGCAGATGGACAGAAACAGGGTGGTATTCCGGAATTGGAATGTTCGCGACACGTTTGATCCCGGGCACACAGACAACAGCTAAATCTTTCTATCGTGGATTACATAATTACAAAATTCGCAGCAGCTCTCTCACCTTATTATGGGGCCTTCTCTGTTGCCCTTTGGTGCGGTGCAAATCCTCTCACTACACTGCACCCCTTGCGGGCCATTAGGGGGTCAAGACGCTGCACTATTCCCACAACACGAACAATTAAACGCCTGATTTAGCTGGGGGACCAATTAGTAGCACCACCGGGCTGAAACTCTATCTGCAGTTTTTCCTCTAGCAGCAAATAGAGACAATGAAAAAGCCAGTCTGCGCTTGGTCGTTCTCATTGTTGCTTTCGAGCATGAACGAGCGCATGTAGTGCGGACGCGACGGCCTTCACGTCATTTTAGTGGGATAGTTTTTCACAGCACAGTTTAGCAATCTCCCTTAGCCAAATAGTAACATGCACAATGATTCTCGTGGAGACGTCGCTATCGCTCCTTCTCCGGACTCTTTGGAGGCTCAATGTCAAGGTTCAACATTATCGGCATCATGAAAGGCTCAACCTGACCTTGAAACTCGCGAGTATGGATATCGACTTCAGAAACTTCTTCTGGGGCCTTCTTTTGCAGCATCCGCTCCATTGCATCAAGGTCATAGTCGTCCTCTCTTTCTTCGTATGCAATACTTTCGTCAAGCTCTTCATAGTCCGGTGCAAGTGCACTCCACTGTTGTTTGAACTGAAGACCCCACCAATGTATCAACCCGGTGTCAGCGCCGTTGGCAACGATGATTGGTTTGGTGGGATGGAAATCAATATCGCCTAACTCATCTTTTGCTCCTTGGTAGATCTTGACTAGCTGTCCCTGTGAATTCTCCCACATGTACATGTCGTGCGTCTGGTTTTGAGTGGCCAGCGTATACTCATCGCTCTTTGTTACTATAGACATATTCCAGTGCCTCCTATTGACAGCGTCCTTATATGTCTGTAACACTTCTAGCTCAGGGTACGACAGCAGCCGCACAACTCTGTCGCTTGAGTTGACAGACACTACAGACTTGCCGAATCGTATAGAGGTGATACTCGACTTGCCTACGCGAGTGGACTTGGCAATCTCGAGAGAGTGTGGATCGAGCAAATAAACCATGCCATTGGAGGTCCCCGTGACAATGTGGTCACCAGAGTCGTCATAACAGATGTATATGGTTTTTGCAGGCACGTCATAGACAATTGGCCTGGGTTCTTCGGAGCCTCTGGATGCCTTCGCCTCACTCTCATACAACGAGACCACGAAGGAGTCAGGATCCTGGGGACTCAGCATTGCAGTCCAGCAGGGCGCGTCGAAGTTTACCAATTTTTTTATGCTACCATCCTTCAAGTCCCACAAAATACACAAGTAGTCCAATGAAGAAGACAGCAAATATCGGTCATCAGCCGACCAGCTGACAGATTGAACAGTTCGTGAGTGCCTCTTTAGAACCCGCAGTACAGTTGTTGTGTCACAATCAATCACAATGACCGGGCCGTCCAGGAGCCCGGATGCCAGATAGTTTCCAGAGTTGGAGAATCTAATGCAGTTAGAATGGCCCCATTTTATAGTGTGCAGCAGGGAGTCCGGATGGTCTTGAGCAAGAGAAAACGGATCCAGCAGAGAGAGGTTCATGCTTCAGGCAAACAAACCTTGTTGACCGATGAGTGACAAAACCTGGCTTGAACTGTTATGTGGCTTATTTACGTGTGATAAGTGACTTGCTAGAGCGACTGTGCCTGTCTCTGTCGCTTAAGGTAGAGTTGTAGATGCCTCGATATCTGCAAATTGGAAGGTGATAATCAATGTAGGCTGGATCTGAACCAAGCAACCACTACGCGAAACACACACGCAGGGTACACGAAACAGTGGGTTCGCGGACGGTTGGGCCAAGTCTCCCCAGCCCCAACCCCCAATCAGGAAGGAAGGCATCGCTGGCACCAAGGAAGCAGGAGCAGCAGTGTCGGACCGAGCTATACACTTGCATTTGTTTTGCTGTCGTCATTAAAGACCGGCTGCCACTAGGTTGTTCCATGTGCTTCCATTGTGTTTATTAGTGTGTATGCCCCATCGGTTGAGACAGCTGCTTCTCCGCAACTCAGCCATGACGTCACTCAAGCTCCCAAGCATGATGCAACTTTGCTGGAAAAAACTGTTTAGTCTGCGGTAAATGAACAAAGCAGGACACTTATTGCCTATGAATCCGAGTGGCGGTACTGCGAGTTGCTTGGACATTGGTGCACCGTTTAGCAAGCGATGCGAAGCAAACATGGGAGCCGGTCGAGCCAGTCCATTTATCGACGGGCGCTATAGGGGCAGCGGCGAATGAGAATGTAGAATACCGCAGTCCAAAGTCTTATTCTCTTTAATTGAGTTTGTTTGGAGCTCCTCATCAAGTAACAAACGTGGAGCGCGCATTGCTCGTCCCGTTCTGGGTTGCTGTCATGCCCCGGGAGAAACGTTTCTAGAAGGAGTAGTCATTTCAAAATGGACACAGCCCAGCCTTGTGGACGCAAGCTGGGGGGGAACAGGAGCCGGACAGAACACCTCGCGATGGGGCTGCTAGAACTGCGTTTTCAGCCGGTCGCAAATAGAACCGACAGGTCCTTCAGCCCGCCGTCCATGGCGTTGCAAAATGTTCCGCTGAGCCGATAGTTGCTGATGTTGGTAGCTGTTCCGTCGCTTATCGGATTCTCTCCCTGAAAGGGACATTCTGCCAGAAGTCTAAGTTAAGTCCCTGAAAACCCTAAAAAAGCAACCTTTGTTCATATCTCGCTATATATACCGTCAGACACTTCCGTCTCTTGAAAATCCGATTGAACCGACTACCCACTAGCCATGTCAAAGACTGACTCAGATATCAGGTCGGAACTCACCGGCTACTACGTTGGTGTAGATGTAGGAACTGGCTCTGCGAGAGCATGTATCATTGACGGCACTGGTACAATCTTGGCCACAACGTCTAAAGATATCTCCAAATGGGAGCCCAAGCCTGGCTATTTCAACCAGTCTTCCACAGAGATATGGAACAACATTTGCTACTGCGTGAAGACCTCTGTGGAAGAGTCGGGCATTGACCCCGCAAAGATCTCGGGCATTGGTTTCGACGCCACCTGTTCACTGGTGGTGCTCAATGAGCACGACGACACGCCAGTCGCTGTGGGTCCCGACTTTTCAGTGTCGGACCAAAACATCTTGCTCTGGATGGACCACCGTGCGGGCAAGCAGACCCGCCAGATAAACAAAACACACAACAATCTGTTGAAATATGTGGGCGGCAGCATGTCAATTGAGATGGAAATTCCAAAGGCCAAGTGGCTCAAGGAGAACATGCCCGAGGGCATGTTTGCGGAGTCCAAGTTTTACGACCTTGCCGACTTTCTCACCCACAGGGCCACAGACGCAGAGACCCGTTCGTTCTGCTCCGTCATTTGCAAGCAGGGCTACGTCCCAGTCGGTGTCGATGGCTCGGTCAAGGGTTGGTCCAAGCAGTTTTTGGAGTCCGTTGGGCTGGAAGAGCTGGCTGAAGACGAGTTCAGACGCCTCGGCGGAGTGCAAAATGAAAATGGTCACTATTTGTCTGCTGGACAGCGCGTAGGAACTTTATCAAAACAGGCTGCCAACGAATTGGGCTTGACCACCTCTTGTTATGTTGGCTCGGGTGTCATTGACGCGTATGCAGGCTGGATCGGCACCGTTGCCGCAAAGACCACTGTGCACAGTGAATTGACTCACCATCCAGATGACCCCGATATTGCAACGACCAGACTAGCCGCAGTTGCAGGAACCTCCACCTGCCACTTGATTATGTCCAAGGAACCGGTCTTTGTGCCCGGCGTTTGGGGACCATACCGTGACGTGCTCGTTCCCGACCGATGGCTGGCCGAAGGCGGCCAATCTACCACAGGCCAGCTACTTCATTTCGTTCTAACCACCCATCCGGCCTACAACGATCTTGTCAAGGCTTCCATGCTTGACGGTGTTTCTGCTTTTGTGTGGCTCAACAAGCGCCTTGAACAACTTCGCGTGGAAAAGGGCCTTCCGTCTGTGCTGGCATTGACTCGCTATTACTTCTTTTATGGTGACTTGTACGGCAACAGATCGCCAATTGCCAATCCAGACATGCGTGGTGACATTGTAGGCGAATCCATGGATGTTTCGTTAGACGCTCTGGCCCTCAAGTATCTGGCTGCTGTTGAATTTATTGGCCAGCAAACCCGGCACATTATTGAATCGCTCAACAAGGCCGGTCACAACGTTCAGCGTATCTATCTTTCCGGTGGCCAATGCAGAAACGACATTTTGACAAAAATCATGGCCACTGCTTGCAACATGGAGGTCATCATTCCAAAGTACATTGACTCGGCGGTTGTCCTGGGAAGCGCTATGCTTGGAGCAATGGCTTGCCATGATGATTTAACGCTCTGGCAAGTCATGTCAAAATTGTCAGGCCCTGGTAGAGCTGTTGAACCAGCGCCTCAGGACTCCTACGACGCCAAATTGTTGAATGCTAAATTTGAGGTATTTATGGATCAAACTACAAGACAACAAAAGTATAGGAAGATCGTGAATGATGCTGTTGAAGAACTCGATGATTAATTGATTTAGGTAGTAGTTGTTTAAAGATCAAGAGAAAACATGAGAATTTCAAACTATTATTTATAGAAAACAAATCAAAATTCCTTGGACAGAAATTTCCAAGTGGAGGCAGTGGAGGTGTCGAAACATCAAATTCAAACGCTCTCGGGGCTGTCCCAAAATCTTGCCCGTTTGAAAGAACCTTGTAAACAACGTTCAGTTTCCTGTTCCCTTCATATTCTTTCTATAAATGCCACTTTGGGTGTCGGCAGACCTCATCTTGCGGGAGTAATTGTCAGGTGAAGGAAATTCCTGCTCTTGGCCCTTCAGCTTCCCATCAGAATAATACAACTTTGGGCGGTAGTCAGGGTTTTGGTCCATTACACTGGAATTCCTAAATTTTTCAATTAAACACTCACGGCCCTGAATGTTTGCATACGAAATGGCACAAATCTTGTCAGAGTTGAATTCATTCCAGCGCGTCCCTGCACGAGCGGATGCAAATTTAACTATTTGAGCTGGCTCAATAAAATTAATAAAGGCATAGCCTACGCTTGGTTAGAAATTGGTTTAGCGAGCGTGCTGGAGGGGTACCTACTTGCATTTGTTGGCGAAATCAATTCTCAAATCTGGGTTACTTCGAGTTCGATAGTAGCAAAACCAACAGTCGTTGTTACTGGGCACTTACACAAAAAGTCGTAATCTCCCTCACTTGTCTCATCAACATATCGTTTCAACATTTGTTGATTAATCTTGTTTGGAATGTTGCGGATCATCAGGGTGCTGCGAGTATCGGTTCCAAGCTCAATTTTCTTTAAATTGACAGTATTTTTATCGGCCTTGCGAGTATTTTGAGGAGCAAAGGGTTTCATATTGAGCATGCTGCTTTTGATCACGGACCGCGATGGCATATTGGAAAGCTTAACGGCACTTGCATTGCTGTTTTGGTTCAGAAACGGAGAAGCGGGTGTATGACCTTTGTTTAATGCTACCAAAAACCTCTGAGCGTTGCGCATGTCACAAAATTCCACGGTTGAACTTTTGTTTGTTTCTCCTCTACTGACTGAAAATACTTTGCCAAACGATTGCAGCGTTTTGTTGAGAATTTCAGTAGACATATTTGGGTTATTTTTCATGGAAACCGTCGCGAGCTTGTTCAACATTTTCAAATCAGCAGGAGTGTCTGAAGGCTCAATCTCGACTTCAGGCATTACTTTCGATGTAAACAGCATTTTCCAAGTCTCTTCACACATTTCGGTACAGTAAAATACAATAAAATAATCACCATTGTGATAGCGAGAAGTGTAAACGTTGCTCTTGTTAAAACTGGTGGAAAATTGAGCATTTGGAAAGACGGCCAAATTGCGAACACAAATGATCCGTCTACCTGGTTCACCTCCTTTTCTCAGAAAAGGATCTGATAAGTTGAGTCGCGCTGCATCTGCGTAGTTGAGTCTGGATTGTTCAGCATACTCAGCATAATTTTCAGTGGAGGCACGAGATGGTTTGCTATTCTGTCCAGCAATAACCGGGCAAAATTCAGAATCAGAATCTGCAATGCTGAGAATCTTGGGCAGGCTTGTTGCGCTAGAGACGCTTGAGATACCAGATCCAATGGGACCAAGACTCGAAGAACCTCTTGCAGTCGGATCTGAAATTGGAGAATCTGCAGACGACAAATTTCTAAAAGCGGAGCTAGTATGAATCTGACTTGATGCTTGTGTAGGTTTGCCAGCGACAGTGTTGTGACGCTGTAGTGCCATAGCTGAAAAGCTGGCAAACAAGTCCTCTTCTAGCGCAGAGTCTTCAACCAATCCAGCGGACTGTGACTGCAAACGGCCAGTGTTGGACATTGGCCCGCGTATTTCTGGACTCGGCATTTTATGTTTTCTGATAGTTCCAGTATTTATAAACCGATCCCTTGTAGACGAGTCTTCATATATTTCAAAGGGCTGCGATTCAAAAGTCATCTGCAACTGGGCATCGGCACGAGAGAAATCTCTCAATGATGTCATGAGAAGAATGATTGTTATGTCGTCAAAAAGATAATTTGAGTCTCAACATTCATTTATATTGACATTTTTACAAATTGTAAATGCAAGAGATCTCTGACGCACAAGTCCGAAAGTGGTAAGTGTAAGTTTATAATCACTGCAATTAACGCCATGGGTATGAATGTTCTCATAAGATTCTGTTCTCGTCACCAACATAGATGGTGAGCCAGAATGTCGTTCTTTGATTTCTCGTCGCCATGCGCAACGCCAGGAAATGAAGATATATTGTCATCGCAATGAAAGAGCATTTATTTCAAACGTCATTCATTACTTACTTAGAGGACATGTTTGTTCAATAACAGTCTTATTGTATGTTGATTTGAAATATTTTTATTACAGATAGTTTTGCGCATCAAATACATGAGATAAACACGCAAAAATTCGATCAACTGAATTTTGGAGTGTTTTCACCTATTCCTTGCCCATATATTCGATTGCTTCCAAACCCATCGAAAATCGGATCGTTGGTGTAGTGGTTATCATTTTAGCCTTCCAAGCTGAAGACAGGGGTTCGATTCTCCTACGATTCAAGATTTCTTTCGGGTCGTTAGTGTAGTGGTTATCATTTTAGCCTTCCAAGCTGAAGACAGGGGTTCGATTCTCCTACGACTCAAATTTTTTTGAATAACAATAGCTTTTTGCTATAATATTAGCTTCCTGCTAGCATATATCGCTGTTAACAGCTTTTAAACGTTGATGTTTGCACATTGCTCGTTTTGAGATTTATTAGTTTAAATAATTAGAATAAATTAAGTTTATTTTTGAAAACCTTTTTTCACCAGGTTTAGTTGTTGAGTTTCTCATTAGATTGATCATTATCTGTGCGGGTGTGACTTCTCATGAGCTGCCCAATGGACTCCAGTGGATTTTGGATTTCATGTCGAGGAGAAGCCATTCCTATCGGTGACATGAGCTCAGGCGATAGAATAGCTGTATTGAGGATACCCTGCGGAACCCTATCGTCATTAGCTGCCGACTGAATTTTGATGACTTGGTTTTCGTCAATGGTACTTTCTTCATCAGCGCCTTCATCCTCTTGATTTCCTTGCGTACCAATTTTGAGAAAAAAGCAGAGAATGACCCCAATAGCACAGACAGAAACCGCAAAATAGTATGCTCCTCTGTATGACTTGACTACTCCTTCGGGAGAGGTGCCATTCTTTGATTCCAAGACTCCGACGATTGTGGCACCAATAGCAAGAGCAAGTGTTGTGGAGACTTGCATATTTGTATTAAACACACCCGCTGCGGAGGACTGCAGGTCGCTTGACACAAGAGTCAAAGCTTGCATGTTGACCACGTTGTAAGTTAAATCGCATCCAATGGGACCGAGGATGAGCGATATAAAGGCAATACCCCAGTAAATTGAGTCTGTTTCAATAAAGCACCAGCACAATGCTGCGCCAAACTGGCAAATCATACCAGTCAGCAAAAGTATTTTTCCCGATACTCTGTGGAGAATCAAGGCAGCAATGATATTGACTGTGATGCCGCAAAAAGCACATGGAAGAAAAGCCACTGAAGACAACAGCGGGCTGAAGTGGCGAATTTCCTGGAAATAAATATTGAAGTAGTAAATGAGCACAGACCATGACATCCAGCCACATGTTCCAATGAGCATGCAAAGGGCGAATCCCGGTGCAAGCCAAATGTGCATAGGCATCAGCGGGCGCTTTGGAATGTAGCACTCATAGACAATGAAGCAGGCAATGAGAGCACATCCAATGACAATACAGGCAATAATGTAGTTTGTGGACCAGCCGTGCTCTGCTGCCTCTGCCTGAGACAAAGAAAATGTCAAAAGGGTGAGTCCTGCCGTGCAGAGGAATGCTCCACCGTAGTCCAATGTTCTGAGGCCAGTCAGTACACGTTCTTTGGTGACGGGATTTCCTCCGGGGACAAAGAAGACCGCCAAAAGGCATGTAATGGCGTAAAGAATAGCGTTGAAATACATGATGGATTGCCAGTTGAGAATCTGGAGACATACACCACCGGCCAGGGCACCGAAAACGGCACCAATAGGGGCGCCGCCAGCAAATGTTGCCAGTGCTCTGTTTTTACGCGGTGAGGGCTTGTCGTAGATTGAGCCAAGGATGCCGGCGGCGGCCGGTACGACAGCCGCAGAAGTTATTCCCTGGAGAGCTCTCAAAATAACAAACGAAATGTACTGGGTGCAGAAGCCGGACGCCAGGCAAAACACCGCATAGAGAAGAAACGAAGCTACAACCACGGGTTTGCGGCCAAAAGCGTCTGCAATTCCGCCCATGAACAACAGCAGCGCACCGGCCGACAGCGAAAAGGCAGACATTGACCACGATAGAACACCGCCTGTGACATTAAAGTGTTCACCCAGGGTTGGAAGAGCCACTTGGGTGGCGCCTACGGAAACCTGAGCCATAGCACAGGCCATGCAGAGAGTGATTACGCAAATCACTTCGTGGGTGGTCGACTTGAGACACTCTGGACGAGATCCCAGTTTTGAGATTTTGGACGCGACAGTGACAGAGGAGGCATTTCTGCTGTAGTCTGGTCTTTGGGGCAAAGCGTCGTTAGATGGCTCGGGTGAGTTTGTGCGGGTGATATCACTGTCGGCAAAGTTCACTGCCATTGTAAAACCCTATCTGTACACTAAGCAGATAACTTTTATCTATCTGCCAGCTCACTGGCACAGACTAACCAAACGGAAATTTATTGAAAGATAGAGTAGTAGTGTTAGCTAAAGTTTGGGCGAGTCCAAAGAGCTTTATATATGTCATCGCTGATTTCTTGAAAAGAAAAACCGCTGTGATGCACAGAAAAAAACTTTTTTTGGTTTCTTTTGTTCTGTGATACGAGATAGAGAAATTACTCCGACATCATTTCCTTGTTTGGTAATTGTTGGTGATCGTGGCCCGCTTGACCGCTCTATGGCGAAAATAATGGCACATGGTGGGTATTTCGGTACTATTGGGTGTGTGTCAGTTTTCGCTTCGTCATTGTGCTTTGACCGTTTTATTTCGTGCTTCTTTGGATAGTGTTGCAGGGGGCGGTGAACAGACTGGACCTGTAAGTTCATTTCTTGTTTTGGCAAAATTAAAACGATTACACCTGCCTAATGCGGAAGTCAAAATTCAATATGCAAAATCACAGCCGCCATGTCGGCACACAGGCTGGCCAATTTGACCAATTTGTCAATCTATCCTCGATGAGGCTTTTAGTAGTGTGCGTCTGGGCTGTTGGAGGTTGTCGACAGGTCATCCCTTCCATTGAGGCAAGGCTTGGCGATGCTTAGCTCTCTTAGTTTAGAGATGGATCCATCAATTTGTAATCACCGCGAAAGTCGCAGGCCTGCCTCGGTTAGTGGCGAGTAGGCACTTGCAACAGTTGCAAGTGGCCGCCGGGGAGCGAAATAACAGACGTTGCACCGAGTGTTGGCGAGTTGGCGAGTTGGCGAGCGCCACCAAGGTAGCAGCTTTGAACATAAAATAAAACATTTTATTTACATGCATTATGCTCCGTTGAGGATTTAATATATAGAGAGGGGGGTAAATGTTGAATACTTGCTCAGCAAGTTATTAATTTTTGTGTTGTGGCAGCCAGTTTACTCAAACTTGGCACGGAACTCCTTGGCGGCGTTGACCATGTTTGTGAGCTGCTTCTTGGTTTCGTCCCACTTTCTCGTCTTGAGACCGCAGTCTGGGTTGATCCAGAGCTTCTCCTTTGGATAGACTGCGAGAATCTGGTTGATTCTCGCCTCAAACTCCTCCTGAGGAGGCACACGTGGAGAGTGGATATCAAACAGACCAAGACCAATGTGATTTGGGTAGTTGGAGAACTCCTGAATGTACTTGGAGTCGTCCTTCTTGGAGAACTCGATGGAGACAACGTCGGCATCGAGGGCCTTGATGTGGGCTGGGTCCAAGTCGGAGTAGCAAAAGTGGGAGTGGATCTGGGTGGAGTCCTCGACGCCGGAGGTGGCGAGTCTGAACGACTCTGGGGCCCACTGGACGTACTCGTCGCGTTCCTTGCCGGCTCTGAGGGGCAGGCCCTCGCGGATGGCGGGCTCGTCGACCTGGATGACCTTGACGCCGGCGGCTTCGAGGTCGTTAACTTCGTCGCGAAGCGCGAGGGCAATCTGCTCGGCCTGCTCGCGGTTGGAAATGTCGTCACGCGGGAAGGACCATCTGAGGATGGTGACGGGGCCGGTGAGCATGCCCTTCATGGGCTTCTTGGTGATGCTCTGGGCGTACTTGGACTCCTTGACGGTCATGGCCTTTGGTCGGGAAACGTCGCCGACAATGATTGGTGGACGGACATATCTGGAGCCGTACGACTGCACCCAGCCGTTGGTGGTGAAGGCAAAGCCCTTGAGCTGCTCGCCAAAGTACTGCACCATGTCGTTACGCTCTGGCTCGCCGTGGACAAGGACATCCAGACCAGCGTCCTCCTGGAACTTGACAACGTCCTGGATCTCCTTCTCGATAAACTTCTCGTACTCCTCGGGCGAGATCTCGCCCTTGGTGAACTTGTTGCGGTAGATGCGGATCTCCTTGGTCTGTGGGAACGAGCCAATGGTGGTGGTGGGGAACAAGGGGAGGTTGAGGCCCTTCTGCGCCTCGAGACGCTGCTCAAACGGCGAGTGTCTCTTGGCGAGCGACTCGTCGGCCTCGGCGACTCTCTTGCGCACGGCGGGGTCGTTGGTGATGGCGGAGGTGGCGCGCGACTGGATGCTCTTGGCGTTGGCCTCCAAGGCCTCCTTGACGCTCTCGGCGCCGGACGAGACCGCCTTGGCAATGACGACGACCTCGCTGACCTTTTGGGTGGCAAACGAGAACCAGTCCTTGATGGTGGGGTCGAGCTTGTGCTCGTTGGCGAGGTCGACCGGGGTGTGGAGGAGCGAGGAGGAGGTGGCGACAATGACGCGCTCGGCGCCGACCTTGGCGATGGCGGCCTCGACCAGCTTGATGGCCTTGGCAAAGTCAGTCTTCCAAATGTTGCGGCCAGAGACAACGCCGACCGACAAAACTTGCTTGTCGGTGAGGGCGGCGGCAACCTCGTCGAGCTGCTCGGGCACTCTGTCAAAGTCGTAGTGGAAGCCGGCGACCGGGAGCCCGGCAATGGCCTTGAGGTTGGGTCTGACGTCGCCAAAGTAGGTGGTGAGGGTGACGGGCACGATCGAGGCGAGCTTGGTGTAGGCGGTCTTGTAGGCGGCCTGGACCTTCTCGGGCAGGTCGAGCACGAGCACGGGCTCGTCGAGCTGCACGGACTTGGCGCCGGCGGCGGCGAGCTTGCTCAGAATCTCCTCGTAGACAGGCAGGAGCTTGTCGAGGAGCGAGATCGGCTCGAGGTCGAGCGAGTCCTTGTCGGCCTTGCCCAAAAAGAGGTACGAGACCGGGCCGACGAGCACGGGGCGGGTCTCAATGCCGAGCTCCTTGGCCTCGAGGTACTCGTCGACGGGCTTCTGGCCGTTGAGCTTGAAGGCGGTCGAGTGCGAAAAGGTCGGGCGGACGTAGTGGTAGTTCGAGTCGAACCACTTGACCATCTCGAGCGCGGGCACGTCGACGGCGGGCGCCGACTCGGTGGCCGGGCGCTGCAAACCGCGGCCCATCGCAAAGAGGGTGTCAATGGCGGGCAGGTTGTACTTGGCGTAGCGCTCTGGAATGACATTGAAGAGCAGCGAGAGGTCGAGCACGTGGTCGTAGAACGAAAAGTCGTTCGACGCAATGAGGTCGACGCCGGCGGCCTTTTGCAGCTTCCAGTTTTGCGCGCGCAGCTCCTTGCCGACCTTGAGCAGCTCCTCGGAGGTGGCCTTGCCAGACCAGTAGGCCTCGGTGACCTTCTTCAGTTCACGGTTAGGACCGATACGTGGGAAACCCAATACAGCAGATTGAACCATGGTGGATGTTGTTGTTTGGATAGTGCGCACAAGGGCCATGTGGGCGGCCTTATATAGCGTGAAATTTTTCAGTCTGGAGTGGGTTAGGGTTGCAGGTCGCCGCTCTCGGCGGCGCTGCGCTGCGCTGCGCTGCCAGCGCGGCGCGGAGCGCAGCGGTTGTGAGTGCTCTCATGACCAGCCGTAGCACTGCGCTTGCCAGCGCAGCGCTCGCAACCGCGCAGTCGCAGCCAGGCCTTGTCTCCTCGCGCAAGTCGTACAGCTCATGATCGCTAGGCAATTTCACGTGACATTTGGGTGAAACGTGCAAGCGAACGTGCAAATGTGACAGCATGAATGTGAACGCATGTGCAAGGCCAGCCCCGATATGCGCCAGCCCAGATGCGCCCAGCACTAATTATGTAAAATTCCATGTGCAAAGCCAGCCCCGGCAATGTCATTAAATACTAATAAATGCTAATCCTTACAAGCGCATCTTTACAAGCGCATCACAGAGCGCTTTACAGAGCGCTGAGCACCTTCGCCGCCTCGACCTTCTCCTCGTACAGCTTGGCGAGCTCCGCAACCATCGAGCCCCGGCCCGTGGAGGCCACCACCTTGCACTGCGGACCAAACTTGCGCGGAGGAACACTCGGCGGCACGTTGTGCGCGCTGCTCGACTCGCGCAGCACCTTCCGCGGCAGTGGAGGCGGCGGCATCTTGCGCGGACTGGGGGGCTGCGGGTGCTGCTCAAACACAATGGGCGCCTCCAGCGACGGCGACCGGCTGTGCGCCGGCGACGCGGTCATATCGTTCACCTTGGAAAACAGGTTGATGAGATCGCGTGGCGGCACGGACGTCTCTGGCGAGCCGGGAATCGACTCTGGCGACAGCGGGGCCTCCGCCGGCTCGGCGCGCACCCGCGCGCTGCGCGCGGGAGGGGGCCGCGGAGCGTCGCCGCGCAGCGAGCGGCCAATCTCGGGCCAGTCCTCAATCAGCATCCTGATGAACCGGATGCCCACAATGATCTTGTCCTTGTCGGGGTTGCGCAGCCCAATGAACGACGGCCCGACGCACGCCGCCAGCTTCGCCGCGTCCTGCTGGGCCGCCGGCGACTGCGAGACGGCGTAGAGCAGCGGCAGCACCAGCTGCACCAGCGCCAGGCTCTGCGCACTCAGCCGGCCCAGCACCGCGCTCGCGTAGCTCGTCTCGTTCATCAGTGGCAGCGGAATGCTGTCCACCCGCACCAGCGGCTCGGGCAGCTCGGCCAGGTACAGCTTCAGCAGCGCCGCCGCCACCGCCGGCGGATACGACTCGAGCGAGAACAGCTGCGCGCGGTCGCACGCGTCCCGCAGAATGCGCAGCTCCGCGCGGTGCTCGGTGCGCTTGAAGACGTGTGGCGTCGCCGGCGCGCGCGCGCTCAGAAACCGGACCAGACGCGCGACCAGCGCCAGCCCGGCCGCGCCCAGCGGCTGGCCAAACACCACCTCGGTGTGCTTGGGCACCGTGACCTGCGCGTCGAACCGCAGGTCGTGGAGATACACCTCGCGCGAAATGTTTATGCAAGTGACGTCGACCAGCTGCGCGAGCTGCGACAGCGACGAGACGTGGACCATTTTGCTCTTGAACTTGGCGGACACCACGCCGCGCAGCATGTCGCTTGCCGCGCGCACCCACCACGACTCGTGCACAACAATCACCTTCTTGGTCCACTTCTTGGTCTGCTTCGGTAGCTGCTTGTACGTCGACGCGAGCCAGCTCCACGACGGCTTAGCGGTCGCCGACCCGCACGCAAAGAACACCAGCACAAACTCGCGCTTCGGCAGCGCGTCAATGACCGCGGCCACCAGCGGCGCAAACACCGGCGCCGACGACGGCGGCATCGCGGTCGAGTCCAGCGCAACAAGCGGCAGCTTCGTCGCGGGGTCAAAGGTGGATGTGGATATCAGGACACGTCTGAGATACGAGTCTACGTCGGTTGCGCAACACGACGCTGCGCTGCTCACCGGCGATATATTTGCCCGCGAGGGGCGCTCCGCGGACGCGGAGCGTGTGAAATGCTTCTTTTTGAGGTCCCTCAGGTCTTGTACAGATGGCATACTCCGCAGCATTCTCAACGTCGGCCCAATTGCTGTTCAAGGAGTTCAGTTGTGGTCTGTTGTGTCGGTGAGAATCCGCTTGCAATTATTCAAATTAAGTCTGACAAAGGTGGCCGAATTAGGGAGGACGTACACAATGGGCGACCCGGCTCGCTGCCGACACTGGTGAGCGCCATGGCAGAAATGAATCGCAAAAAAACCGCGAGCGAGTGCAAGTGCTTTTGTTTACTTGCTGTTCCCGTCATCTTGCTCCAGCTCCAGTTTTGTCACCCGACCCAGGGGCACGGCCGTGGACGCGGGCTCGCCGCTCAAGACACTGGCAGAGCTCGATCGAAAGCGCCCGTAAGCTCTACTTGCTTTGTTGGCATCTATTCGTGGTCTTCCGCAGGGTGCCGGCACATTGTTGTGGCCTTCTGCAAACGCAGGGAGACCCAGTGGATCCACAGGTGATTCAGGCCAACCGAGGTGCCTAGAGCAATGAGCAATGCATATAAATAGAAGAGCTTGCAAAGGCATGTGGCGCGAAAATAGCAACCCGGCACAACCACCGTCCATAGCCCAAACTTCCATAGCCCAAACTGACCTCCATAACCCAAACTGACCTGCTATAGAAAAAACGCTCGCCAAACGCTAGCCAAACCGAAGTCTTGTCTAGTGCCGTTCTATCGTCAAGTCCAGTAATCCATTCTATATTCTATTTTACAAGTATGTTTTGTCAATCTAGTACCGAGTTTCCGCATCCCTATAGTGGTCTTCGCCTACTTACCTAAAATTGTGCACGCTAAACAACCCTCACAGGCTCACCACAACCACCACTCTGACAGATACCACGACCATGACTAAAGAAACTAAAGAAATGTACAGTTCGCTGAACAGCCGGCCCTACCAGCCTTACAGGTCGTACAAGAAGAAGTACAGAAAGCTCCTGGCCAAGTTTGAAGAGGTCATGGCAGAATCCAACAGCCTGCACCAAGAACTCATCCACGCCAAAGTGGTCTACCAGCAGCTCAAGTACGAAATTGACATGTACTCCGAAACGTTGGTGCAGCTCAACAAATCCACACATTTGCCACTTGCCACGAAGCTCCAGGTCTCAGCGCAGGTGAACCCACTGCCGGCTGACTTGACTCCCGAAATGCTCTTTTACAACTCGCTGGTGAAGGAGTGCGAGGAGCTGGATGGCGATAGAAACCTGCTTCTCAACAAGAGAAACCCCATGAGCCTGTCGTGCTGGCTGATAAGGAACCAGCCGGAACTGATATTGGACGGAAAGGAGGGCGGGAGAAGAAGAAGAGGAGGAAAGCGTGTTAGGGGAGAGGACATGGAGGAAGACGACGACCTTGTAGACGAAAAAAGAGTAAAGGTTCAGTGAGTATGTTAATTGGCAGTGAGTATGTTAAATGGCATGAGCGTCACAGCGGCACTGTCTCTTACGCTAGCGCGAGCCTTGCCATTGCTTGCCTCCAACCAGCGTGATTCCAATGCTGATCAATACTGGCAGGGCTGGCAACTACAGACGCGCCACAGCACTTGCGCGCAATAATCTATGTATATAATATCTGATGCTCGGCACTTGCGCGCAATCTCTATAAATATTGATGCTAATTCGGCACATCGGGGTTACCGTTTGCCTGAATGCCGTGAATCTATGTTAGTGAGTAACTCTCGTGCAATCCTGCAATACTTACCGCTCGCGACACTTGCGACCAGTCCCGCATCTGCGTCCAAGCGTTCTGCGGCCGGCTTTCGTGTTCCCAAACGTGGAACTCTACAAACCGGCGGTTAATGACATAATGAGCTTCATCTTGCCACCCTGCCTCTGCCTTTTGCAAAAGTGCTCCCTGCAGACCCAGCTGTTCCAGACCAAGCGTCTCGCCGAGCAGCTTTCGTCCCCTAAAATAGGCTATGCCTTTTTCGGGCTGGAAGTACGTGGACACACGTGCCGGGCCGTCGTAAGATATCTTACAGGGAACCAAGTGGCACTCCGCCGAGTCATCGCTCTGGCTAATATTTTCCACAATCCGATGCATTTCTGGTGAGTCTTTGTCGCGCTCGTGCCCGTACCCAATTTAGGCAATGTGTCCAATCCAAATCACGAGCCAAGTGGTGCGTGCAATATCCCACGTCGCCGGCACCCCACAATCAATGTCTCGTCGCACCTGAGCGATGGATAACCTTCCGCAGGACATCTTTTATGAATTGACCAAATACCTGACCTTTGAAGACATCTCCGCCCTGTCAGTTGTCTGCAGCCACTACCGAGAAGGCGTGAAACACGCCCTCTTTCATAGCATTGGCATTAGTTGGCAGCAAATGGCGCTGCCCGATCGCGCCGAATGGGAACCGCTTGCCCCGTATGCAAAACTGCTAGTTGTCCGCGACATTGATCGCCACGGCGAATGGCACACGTCGTCCAACATCCCGCTGATTTGCTCCCTTCTGCCGCATCTGCAAGCCCTCATGTTCTCGTTCAGCGGCACGTCCAGATGGCTGAAACACGTACCTGCTAATCCAATCAAGGAACTGATATGCGTATCCACTAATTGCAACGTCAATCTTTTTGACGCTTGCGATCTGGCCCCTTTCCATTCGCTCGCGTCGCTGAAGCTAAACGGTTTCAATCTCTGCGTCTCCGACCCCGACAACAAACCAACCTTACAGAAACTGCATTTGACGGACTGCACTTGGAACTATCCAAACTACGTGTCTGATTTTGCAGATATGCACAGCCTCGTTGTTCACTACACTGCGGGCAGCTCGTTCTTGCTCTCTGAGCGTTTCCGCGAGCTCATCGAGGCGCCGCCACAGCTGCTTCAGGAGATGGCAGTCACAGTGCCCTCGGGTTCTCTGCCTTCGGGAATTGTTCCGCTCTCGAAAGCGAGCTCCTCTAACGTGCCAAGGCTGGTTCTCGGCGGGTTTGAGCGAGCGAAGCGTTCTGAGCTGCATTTGCAGATATTTATTGGGGAACCACCTCACAATACAAGAAGGGTCAGAAGGAGACTGGACGACACATCCTCTCTCTTGTTGGAAGATCGCGTAGCTGCATGACCCCTCCCTTTCCATGGTGGTTTTTTGAATCAAGGTTCCATATATATATTTATCCAGTACATTTCCTACATCATCTGACAGTCAAATCCGTAGATTGCTCGCTCCACATCTCTCTTCACCACTGGCCAGTCTTTCCGACACTTGGCAAAGGAATACATCTCCTCAGCAGTGAACACTCCCCGGTATCGGTTGGAATCGCTGATGATTGTACCAATCTCCTTGGCATTTCGAGCGTCGACCAAGTACATCTGCCCGACCTCTTTGAGTGCAACAAAATAGGGATACATTTGCGGCAGGCGCAGACTGACGACAAAAGAATAATAATAGTTGAGGTCGCAAAGGAGCTTCATGCCCCCGTCGTATGAAATTGTTTGTCGCTGAATGTGCTTCACCACAGAACCAAAAAAACGCATGACAACCTCTTGCTGAAAAACATCAATCAGTGCTTTGTCTGTCGATCCTTGAAGCAGGCGCACATGGGATTTGAGCAAGCTGATCACCCTGACTGCAGCCTTTGTGGGATCTGTGTCCATCGTTCCGGCCAATGCAGACGGCGGGTCAAAGTCTGAGCCTAGCTGTACTGTGACAAAGGTGAAATCCACCTCCTCGATGAGTACATCAATGCCACGATTCAAACCGTTGGCCACACAGTCGTCCAGCATTTGTTCAAACCTCTTCTTTGCATTTTGCGATCGCGACATGAAATCATTTTTATCCGCAAACTTCCTTGCGACCAGTTCCTCCTCAAAAAATATATGCATCATTTGTTGGATAAGATCACCAATATTGACCAGTTCAGCAAAAATAGCCAGAGGCTCAACTGCCACGTTCTTGCTTTCTGCATCGGTGACAGTCTGTCGAAAGTCTCTCGGATTATACTCCTTCAGTGTACTTAGCGCCTTGTCAAACCCCTCCTTGACGTGGCTCCATCCCAGAATGAGAACGAGCTCAATAAATATGTCTTCACTATGTGATTTGATCTCTTTTTGGATTGCGGGCCCCATGGGGAGGAATTTCACAATACGTTCGATTGATTCCTTCGCTCTCTTAATCATGCCAATGGCGAGTTCGAGTGAAAACAACGTCTTGATGTTGTCCAACTTGGAGTTCATGATTTCGACCATGGCATCAAACTCATTGTCAGGAAGTTTTTCGGGTAGCTTCACAACTGGCGAAGAGCTTCTCACGGGTGACAGTGACGATTCCACTGCCAAGTGTGACGAGTCACCGTGTCCATTGCCCGCAACGACGATGGAGCCTACGACAGAAGGCGGTAATGCTAGTTTTCTACTCCTTGCATCGACAGGACCTGTTGATGTAGATGTAGATGTAGATGTGGCTGTCGTTGTAGACGTCGCCATGAATGGAGCAAACGGGGTCGTGAAAATGTTTTTGAACGAGGTCATCAAGTCATTTTTGTCTTTTTCCTTCACGACATTGCTAAGTAGCAGCGTAGTTGTTGCCGTTTCTGCATCCTTGACTGCTTTGTTCCACGACGCAACCTTTTGCTTGGCAGTGAGCATAAAATTTTTGAGCTCAGCGTCCAAATACAATGAAACATAGTTACCAAAAAGCTCATTTATAACCGCCATAACATCATGCTGAGTCCGTTCGTCAGTAACAACCGAGCAAGAAAAGTCCACGAGAGCAGTATAGACCGCCGGGATCAAGGTCATGTCTGCCATTGTCTTCTCTGGAGAATTGTCGTCCGTCTCAGAATCGTTTGCCTGCTTTATTAGTGCGTCAACCACGTGCAATACCTGCTCTTCCAATAGCCTGGACATGAGCATCTTCAGCACGGGTAATGACCGGGGGAATATTAGCGCAATCTCGTCCTTTTCTATGCATATAATTTTCTCCAATTCTCCGAGCCACACCTTCAAACCCTCTGCATCTTTCAAACCTTCAAGCGGCTGCACATCAAACGCTTCGCTGCGTTCAATGTAAAGCTGAACACAGGATTCCCCGCCATTCAGGATCATCAGCGTTGTTGAAAAGTTTAGCGTTTCGGCGGCAGCACTGGCTTTCTGTTGCGGGTCTTGTTCATGTCTCATCTTGTCGTAGCCCTTTTCAAACCCACTGAGAGCAGCGTTTTCAAACACCTCAACCACCGTATCCAAAGTTGCAACTTTGTCGAAATGAGAATCCTCCAACGGGTCGGCTTTCGAATAGGCTCTTAGCTGCTTCAGCAAACGAGCCTGATCCTGCGGATCGTCAAATAAGCGAAACAAAAGCGGCGAGTTAAAGGAATTGCGTGCCAAATCTTCATACAGCGGTTCAAGAGTCCGATACAAAGTTATAAACACTTCACGTGGGCTGGCGTCGGGCCGGCTCTTGAACACATTTAAACATTGATCCATCACATGTGTTGGACCTGAGACATCGGGAGTCACATCTCGTGCTTTATAATTAGCTTGGATTCTTTGTAATCTCGCGATCCACAACGAATCATTGTATGCTGCAGTTTTGAATGCTCTGTTAACTTGTGCCACGGCACATAATTCGGCCACCGATAAGTGTGAGCAAATAAGGTCGTATATCGAGGTCATGGGGAGCCACTCGAATGATTTATTTTAGCTCAACGACAAGGCAACTTGTCCAAAAATACCCGTAGTCCAAATATCACCCCTTGGAGTACTCGTTGACACTTTGGGAAATGGAATTTCCTCCACCGTAGCGCGCGCGCTGTCAGCGTCGGCAGGTACCTCCACACGCGATAGACAGTGTTGAGAAAATGCCACGTAGTGAAGTTTGAATCAATTTATGCGCAAGTGTATTAGCGATATAGTTTTTCAAATTAAAAGTTATGACGTCACTATGTACCACTTACAATATGTTCAATGCAACACCTCCTACATTGATTTGAATAAATACAGCACTAACCATAGCCATCGTCCCAGATATAGTGCAATCTGTCGTGTGCCCGACAAAGCTTTCTATAGATCGGCGGCGCGCGCAAACGCTCGCTCCCGCCGTTGTCGGTTAGTCGCGTATTCCAAGCGCATTGCCGAGCAGAAAAAAGACTACAACGACCTCCACATATCCAAATATCAGACCGCCAACAACTTCAAGCCACGAATGGAAATAAGTTGTAGTCATTAGCAACATCCAAAGCCAAAGACCGAGGAGCGCTAGTGTGGCCTTGATGTACACCGGGATTGGTCCCTTCTCGGCAGCGGGGACAGAATTGGACGTTGTTCCAAACCTATATCGTAAGAAGGGGAAGACGATCGCCAAAATCAAGTTCATCGAGCCATGGGCAATAATAAATGCGTGACCCGACGGATCGAATCCCCCGTCCCACTTGGCACCGAGACTTTTGCACTGCCTGGAAGAAACACCCGGGCCAAAGGAAACGCCAGCAGTTGACGATTTGCAAGAACCCCCGGTCCAAACAAAAATCTGATCCATGATTGGGATTCCAAAACACCACTGCGCGTAGAAATACCACCAAGCGGTAGCCGCCACATAGATGATAACCTGCCTCTTCAGAATATTCGATACGTTGCCGCCGTGCTTTGAGGCCATCACCAGGGCAAAGTATGACCCTACTCCAAACAAAAGAGAAAACCAAAGCCATCCTTGCCGAAGAAATACCACGTTGAAGATGTTTCTCTTGTTGGAGAAGTATGAGTCGGGAGCTGTCAAGTGGCTCAAACCTCCTAGCACAACGACAAGCGGGAACAATGCCATCACAGCTAGTTCTTCAACTTTCAGGCCGTACAGGGTCGCTCTCGGTTTTGCACTAGTTGCAGAAATCGTTTCAGTATTTGGCACTTGGCTCACTGACGAGGGTGTTGGTGTATCGGCAGCCTGGGATACATCCCTCAAGCTAGCCGATTCGTTAATGTCGGACGACGATTCCTCAGCCATGGTGATCTCTTGAAATAATTGGCACAATGTAATAGCAAGTATACAAAGGGCTTGCAGATACAGAGCCACACGTGACTGACTAGTGGCGTTGACAGCCAGGCGGCGTTGCTTAGGGACCCGGGAAAGCCTTGAATGGCTGCCGGTTCGTTAGTGAAACGGTGTATCAATTGTACATTATCTACTCAATATACTTCTTCAATCCTCTAAGCTTGACCACAGCTTGCTCGAGCATTTCGTCATCCTTGCAAACGGCAAATCTTAAATATTCCTCGGCCAGGTGTTGATGGCTTTTTTCGTAAAACTCAGATGGTGGAATTGCAACAACGCCGATTTCTCTAATCAACCAATAGCAGGTACGGAAATCCTTCGCTCTATCCTCAACAACGTCCGCCGGAAACTTGTAGTCCTTTGGAATTTTGACCTTTGAAAAATTCACCAAGACAAAGTAGCCGCCCTGGGGGATGGTGTAGGGCAGGCCAAGTTCGTCCCATACCTTGTTGAGAATCTCATACTTCTTGATGAACTTGTCGCGGGTTTCGGCATAGTAGTTGTTAGCCTGAGCTTGCACAAACGCCTCGGCAGTGGCAGCTTGCAACGGAGTATTGGTGGTGAAAACAATTCTGGTGTTTGCAAGTGCCACATACTTGATGAGATCTGGATGGCCAATAACCCAACCCACACGCCAGCCGGTGGCAGCAAATGTCTTGCCGGCAGAGCCCACAGTCAGGGTCAAGCGAGCCAGTTCCGGCGACAGTGTGGCAACACGGACAAACTCCGTGTAGTGGAGGCGGTCATAGACTTCGTCCGAGAGAATGATAATGTTGTTTTCCACAGCAATCTGTCCAATTACCTCGAGCTCTTTTCGCGACAGGATCTTTCCAATTGGGTTGTGCGGAGTATTAATAACAATCATCTTTGTGCGGGGCGAAATCTTGGCACGCAGTTCCTCTTCGTCAAACGTCCAGTCGGCAGCAGAAACATTATGCTCTGAGTCCCCCTTTGGCGCTTTCAGTGGCACGTATACCACCTTTCCACCCGGAAGCTCGATATTGGAAATGTACTGGTCAAAGAACGGTTCAAAGACAATCACTTCGTCGCCCTGGTCCAAAAAGGCCGTGAAGGCAGCGTACATGCCTTCATTTGCACCGGCAGTGATGGCGACTTCTGTTTCCGGGTTCAGCTGCCTGTTAAAGAACGGAGAGTAGGCCTCTGCAACAGCCTTCTTGAGAGGCGGGTATCCTCTCGTTGGTGCGTACTGATTGAGTTTTGGAACTTCCAGAGCCTTCTGGGCAGCCTCAATAGCAAATCTGGGGGGCGCGTACGAAAAGAAGCCCTGGCCCAGGTTTACAATCTGCGTTCCCTCGGCCTCAGTAGCAGCAGCGGCTTCGTTCACCAAGGACCAGACGTCTTTGGAGGATGCTGATACGTGAGCGGATGGTTTGGGAAGGTCTTTGAAAGTCATAGTGGCGCGACTTGTTGAGAAGTATCTTTGATTGCAAAATTGAGCAGTATTGAGGAATCGTTTCAGCATTAACTGAACGGGAAGAATCTGTTTTATAGTGATTTGAAATTTATGACTGCACGGGGGTCGGTAACAGGCTGCATTAGCCCAAATAGGAAACTCATGGCCAATGGTCATGGCCAATGCTGTCACAGTATAGCTGGCTGCCCTTGCCATACAGGCTCCATGCAGCGCTGAAGCTGGTACAGTGCTCGGGTTGGCGACGGATTGTGCTCTGTTACTACTCTGTTTGCATGGAGATCTCTCACTGAGGGCAGTTACTTGTAACTGCGCAGTTAGCACACAATCTTATCATACAATGTCACAATTTTCGGAATATCCGATAAGCGACAGATGACAGTGAGTGGTTCGGCCCTGTTTTAATGGGTTATTGAGTACGGCCGGATGGTGCGGTATATGACAACAGAGCTGGTGGTTAGTCGAGAATAAATTCTACATGACCTGTTTGAGCGAATTGTGAATTTGCCCGCGACAAGCATTCGCTCAGGTACGAAACGAGGTGCCAGATTTGGAACGCACTGGCGGGCGCCATCGGCACACACCGCTCACGGCTGACTAACTAAGCTCGACACTGACATGAGGAATGTGATTTGTACTATTATTTCAAAAAATACGGCGTGGGGGGTCACGATTCTCAGAGTAGCCTGTTGGAGCTTCCTATTTGAGAAGTTCAACGGAAACTGGATCAACGCAGTTCTGGTAAAAGGTCGTCTACCTGAGCGATCATACTGTCAGCTATCTTTGTAATGTGGTCAATGTCTTCCTTAAACAAGGAGAGGGCTCTGAGTGTAATATCCGACACTATCGCTCTAACCAGTTCACGGCGCGTTTCTGAAGATGAAACTTCGGCTTGCTGCAGCAGCAGCTGGAGCTTAGTTGAACGCAGCTCTGAGACAGCCATTCTATACAGCAGAGATTTCCTTGCACAAACCACAGCGGCGCGACCGGTCGTCAAATGCAGCAGGTCCCTTGTGACGATTGAATGAGCAAGATATCCCACAACGTGGTCAATCAGCTGCGTGTCTGCAACTGCCGAGTCTATTGACCTTTCAAAGTCACCGAGTAGGACTGGCGATGCTTTGCCATCCCTGAGCAGCGCCCGCGCTGTTTCACGGAAGGCAGTCCTGAGTGTTTGTTCATTCAACAGTAGGTCGACAGTAGCAGAGGTAAGATCCATCGGGGCTAGAAAATGCACACAAAGTTTGCAAAGTTTGTTTGTATAGCTGAGGTTGGCACGGCCGTGTGCAACTGCAAGCATATTTGTACTTTTCGGAGTAAGGGAAGGCAGGTGGTGCACAATTATCTTCCCCCGTGATGCCACGGGAAGGGATGTGAATCAGGGATTAGTGCCTCCATGTGGACAGGGCGTAGTGAGAAACGCATTTAAATGCAATGCTCCAATAGGCCCAGTAGAAGAATAAGTGTCAATGGGCCAAGGGACAAGTGGGCCGAGCCGAGCTGTTGGCCGAGGCACTCCCGGCTCAATGGAAGGGCCGGCCAAGAGCAGGCTCGGCTGGGTGGGTTCCCCAGGCAGCTGACCAGTGAACATGAACAGCGCAGCAAATGTGTCCCAACAATACAGGATGCCTTCTGAGCCTTCCTTCGAGTGAAACCCGGGAACCACTTATCTTGACAGGTGGACCCCCACATCGGACACTTCACGGGAATGATTATGCTTGTGAGGCATCGGGTGAGCAGATGTTGAACTAACACCGAGACTGCTGACATTATGTGCCTATTCAGTCCGGTGTAGGGAGTATTCAGTTCGGTACAAGCACTAAATCCTACCCAACTTTTGGGCACGACCCTGAACAGGGCATGCGATTGGAGCACCTGACATCACTGATCAGGGAGAGGCTAACTGAGCAAGCACGAGATGCCAATGAAGCTATCCACCAGTGCCGCTGGCGGGGCTGCGGTCAGCCTCGCCACCTGATCTTCCACCTATGGCCAGTGCTTACAGTTGTCCATCGTCCGGCTGGGTGGTGGTGGACATGCGTTTCCCTTTTAGTCCCAAAGTGCCAAATGAGAAGTTTACGAGCAACCACAATGCTGAGGTATCAAGCGGTGAAACTCCTAAGCCGACCGTCTGCGGTCCGCTTCTCTTCTGATTTCAACAAAGCTGGTCCTCCGCAGCTACCCAAGGAGCTTCAAAAGGAGTTTGAAGAGCTGCAAAAGGCTGCTGCCGAGAAGCCGAATCCGGCAGTCGTGAGAAAACCGTACGCTGAGTTTGATGGCGATAAGAATCCAGAGACTGGTGAGGTAGGTGGGCCGAAACAGGACCCGCTCCGACACGGAGACTACTCGTTCAAGGGGCGAGTGACAGACTTTTAATTGTGTAAATAGAATTGTGCCTATTATTATAAATATTTAGTTGATTGCCTTTTCCTTCAGCTGTCTATCTACACCGTAAATTTGAAGCTGCTGTTTCATTCTGCTCAGTAGCAAATCATTTTTGGCAAGTGCTTCAGTCAGTCCGGCAAATCCCACTGTCGGCAGAGACGCTTCCTTTGCGGACGGGGTCATTTTGAGGTATGCCAGCACAATGTCGGCCTCGCGCGACTTGACACTGTACTTTTCCTGGAGGGAGCCGCTCTTGTCCAGCAATGCGTTGCATCTTGACACTTCCTTTGCAAACTCAATCTCCTCCCTACAGAGTGGCAGTGCGATGGGCTTGTCGACCCGCTTGCTGACGGCGCTGATGCGGTCCTTGAGCTTGCGGTTTTGTTCGATCACGCGTTCCAGGTGGTCCTTCAGTTTTGCGTGCTTGTCGCGTATGCAAGCTGTTCGCGGTTCTACCTGTCCCAGATCCTTGACCTGCTCGTCAATGGTAAGTCTCTGGTCCTTGGCCTTTTCACGCATGAGCAGGCCTGCGTTTGTGAGGCTGATTGCATTCTGTGTTGCGGTGTTTGCAATTGCCGAGAAGTACACCAGAGACTTGAGATCAAAGAAGATTGGATCGCGCATTTTGATCGAAGCCACGGGCGGCGGGCGAGGAGGAACGTTCCCGTCGCACTCGGCGAGAAGCAGACGGACCTTGTCCATGCCTGTGGCTTGGTAGGCACGCGCCTGTGACTTGTCGAGCTCCGGCACTGCGGGGGCCGCTGTTGTTTTCTTGTTGTCTGCTTTAGGATTTGTAACTAGGGGGTTGGGCACGACCCTCGTCTGCGTGCCATCGTGATATGCGAGGTCTCCGTTTTTCCCGGTGAACGAAAAGCCGCGGCACTGGCTGAGCAGCAAGCGAGGCCGTGATTGGCGCGCGCTCTCCATATGCATCTTGGCCTTCTCGTGGTCATTCTCTTGCACGGCGGCTGCCAGCGGCAGTGCCCACGGCGACAGATCCAGCACAAACAGCTTGTCGCCCTTGGCAATAAACACCGCGAAGGGGGCGAAAAAGTTGGTGGACAGCGTGCACTCGTACTGGCTGTCGTCTGGCACCGAGACCACCGCCACGCACGCAAAGCTCACCGCGCTGGTGTTGGCGGCGAGCCGCGAGTGGGCGAACGCGCCGTCCTGAAGAAACAGGCCGATTTTGCTGCTGCCAAACGCGACGGCAAGGACGTTGAAGGCGCCGACGTCCACCGAGCACAGCGACGACAGATCGTGCTCGTACAAAATTCGGGGAAACGGCGCAAAGCTCAGCGGGCCGAGCACCGCAGGCGCCACGTCTGGATGGCGTTTGCGCACCAGGCACGGAATGGACGAGCCGTCGGGCAGCACCTGCAGCTCGGTGATGATGCCCGGCTGCGCGTCGTCGGGCACACTTGCCAGAGGCACGAGATACTCATCGGGCAGCAGCGGAAAAATGGCGTAAATGTCGCACTCGCTGGTGGCCACAAACAGGGTGGCGCTGCCAGAGCTCTCGGCAGCAGTGCCAAACGCCATGGCCACGGGGAAGACGTCGTTGTCGTCATCGGCGCCGATTGTGAGACCGGGCCCGGTGCGGGTGGTGGAATGGCGCGTGTTCCAGGGCAGCGCGATGCTCTGCGAGGGCCGGGCAAGCTGGGTGTGCGTGTCGAGGAGGAGCGGGTTTGCAATGTCAAACGTGTAGACCTCTGAGCGGTTGAGAAGCACCAGCGTTGCATGGTAGCGGGCGATCGGCGACCAGACGGCGTCGACGATGGGCTCGCTGTCGGGGTCCAAGCGGATTTCGACCGACGACTGGTCTAGCAGAACGCCGCCGGTTACGGCCACGACGGTGACTGCGTGGGCGCGCACAATTGCAATGAGCTGGCCTGTGGCATTAGGAACGAGAAAAGAAATGCGCTGCGAAAAGTCGACGGAGTGGGCAAGCGGCGGGGCGGCGTCGCGTGTGACGTTGAGGGACGTGCCGCTGTCGCTGATGGCAAAGGTCAGCTCTCCGTCTGCTCGACACCATTGGACGCCAGGCATTGCAAGAGAGCTATGAAGTTTTGTTGAGGCGAGCCTTGGTGAAAATGTGCATGGTCACGTGGTGCAGTCGATGGCCGGTGCAAACTGGCACGTCTGGGCGGATGCAAACTGGCACGGCTGGGCAGATGCAAACTGGCACGGCTGAGCAGATGCAAACAGGCACGGCTGGTGTGGCAAAGCACGAGCAGGCACGAGCCGGTGCAGCAGTGCCAGTTAGAGTGCCAGTTGGAGCCAGTTGGAGTGCTAGTTTGGCGTGCCAGTTTGGCGTGCCAGTTTGGTGCCAGTTTGGTGCCAGTTTGGCATGGGGCACCGCCGGCGCTAATCAGTCACAGAGTGCTGAGCGCTGTTTGAGGCTGCGGACAAGCTGGATCGGCCCGGAATACGACAGCTACGACCACAGATCGGCCAGAGGGCCGAGCTTGGCTGCAGAGCCTGACGTATCTGGCGGGCCTGTCTGTGACTATTTACTTCCTATTGCGTTGGCCCATGACATCTTATCACGCATAATCAGGCTGGAGCGGCGCGACATGGCAACGTCACAGGCTGCGGCTGGCAGCCGAGCTGGCCGCAGGCCAGCGGTGCGCGGCGGCGACAGCCAGCTTTCTTGCGAGCTGTTGACGAGCGTTTGCGTTTGGCAAGAGTTTGGCTTGTCTGGCTGCTGCCAGGCCGCTCCTCCGTTGGCTTCTTCCCTGGCTCCTCCGTTGGCCCTCCTTTTTATCTTGCTCCAGGCCAGCCGGGCCTTATCGCATTGCTCAGTTGGGACAAATGGTGTCGCCACAGCGCACCCCGCAATGAGCCTATAAATACGCACAACCTCGCCGTCCCAACTGTTGCACCAACCACCCACAACTCTTTACAACTACTATGAAATTCACCAACGTTGCCGCGACAGTGCTGGGCGCTGCCGCAGCCAACTCCCTCGTCATTCCACACATTGACGCCGACTCGCTCAAGGCCCTTGAGGAGACGGCGCGCGCAGAGATTGACGAGTACGCCGACAGCGTCGGCGGGTACCTCGACCGTGCGGCCCACGGCGCCGCCAGTGCCGGCCACCGTGCCGTGGACGCTACCCGCGAGGCCGTCAAGCACGCCGGCCAGCAGGCTGCCAAGGCTGGCGAGCAGCTCCAGCAGGCTGCGCAGCTGCTGGTCGCCTCCAAGGGCGCCACCGTCGTTCCACACTCGTACATTGTCGTGCTCAAGGACAATGTCGATGCGTCCCAGTTTGCGCAGCACCTTGCGCGCGTCGACGCCGTGCACGCCAGCAACATGGGCGCGCTCCGGAAGCGCGACGGCCAGCACCCGCTGTTGGCCGAGCCCGAGAGCGGCGTGCTCGACTCGTTCAACCTCAGCTCGTTCCGCGGTTACACGGGCAAGTTCCACCTCGACACGATTGAGGCGCTCATCCGCGACTACTCGGACGTGATTGCATTCATTGAGCCCGACACCATTATGCACACCATGGGCAGCAAGGAGACTGAGAAGGGCGCGCCATGGGGCCTCGCCCGCGTGTCGCACAAGGCGCCGCTCTCGCTTTCGACCTACAACAAGTACCTCTACGACACGGACGGTGGCGACGGTGTGACGGCATACATTGTCGACACTGGTGTCTCGTACACGCACTCGGACTTTGGCGGCCGCGCACGCTGGGGTAAGACGTGCGCGACCGGCTCGTCCGACGTGGACGTGCACGGCCACGGCACGCACTGCGCTGGCACCATCGGCGGCACCAAGTACGGTGTGGCGAAGCACGCCAACCTCGTCGCCGTCAAGGTGCTCGGCGACGACGGCTCGGGCTCCGTGTCGGACATTGTCAAGGGCCTCGAGTACGTCGTGTCATCGCACAATGACGAAAAGAAGTCCAACAAGAAGTACAAAGGCGCCGTCATCAACATGTCGCTTGGCGGCGGCAAGTCGAACGCGCTCAACATGGCCGCCGACGCTGCCGTCAAGGCCGGCGTCCACATGGGCGTCGCCGCCGGCAACGAGAACCAGGACGCGTGCAACGTCTCCCCGGCCTCCGCCGAAGGCCCCGTCACCGTCGGCGCCACCGCGCTCGACGACACCCGCGCCTACTTCTCTAACTACGGCAAGTGTGTCGACATTTTCGCCCCGGGCGTCAACATTGAGTCCACCTTTATCGGCTCCGACACCGCCACCACCACCATGTCCGGCACCTCCATGGCCTCGCCCCACGTCGTCGGCCTCCTCTCGTACTTTTTGTCGCTCCAGCCGTCCAAGTCGTCCCAGTTTGGCACCCAGGACCTGCTCTCGCCCACAACCCTCAAGAAGCACTTTTTGGACTTTGGCCTCCCCGGCCTCCTCCACGACGTGTCGGGCGACTCCCCCAACCTGCTCGCCTACAATGGCGGCCACGGCGACATTTCCGAGTTTTGGACCCAGAGCGAGACGGCCGCCGCCGAAGAGCTCGCCGAAGAGGTCTTCAACATTATGCCCGTCAGCATTGTCGACGAGGCCCAGCAGCTCTACGACCATCTCGCCGAGTCCCTCATGCTCTAGGCGCACTTCTAGACCCACCACTAGTAAATTTATAACTTATAGCAAATCAACATTATATATTTGTAAAGCACCCATTTTTGTAAAGGTACTCCTGCCCGCCCGCCGCCGCAGCCGTCCCTGGCCAGCCTAAAACTGTCACGTGATAAACACCTCGTAGCAAGCGCAGCTCTGCCTGGCGACCTAGCTCATGGGCATGACTCGCGACCAATCGTTGTCGCCGCGCATAGAATGCGATCGCATCAATGTCGGGGCGGGATACGCCGTGCCCGCGGCCGTGGAGCTCGCGCCTGCCGAGGGCCAGTTCTTTGTGTCTGAAAACGTACATGCCTTGTTGGACGGTGAGCTGAGCAGGCCGCCGGAAGAGCAAGTTGCAAAGCAAGTTGAAGAGCCAGTTGCAAAGCCCGTTGAAGAGCCAGTTGCAAAGCCCGTCGAAGAGCCAGTTGCAAAGCCCGTTGAAGCGCCAGTTGCAAAGCCAGTTGAAGAGCCAGTTGAAGAGCCAGTTGAAGAGCAAGTAGAAGAGCCAGTTGCAAATGAGCCGGTTGCAAAGCCAACTGTAAGCGAGTCAGTTGCAAAGTCAGCTGCAGAGCCTGCTGCAAATGATCCAGTTGCAAAGCCAGCTGCAGAGCCAGCTGCAAAGCCAGTTGCAAAACCAGTTGCAGAGCCAGCTGCAGAGCCAGCTGCAAAGCCAGTCGCAAAGCCAGCTGCAGAGCCAGCTCCAAGCGAGCCACCCGCTGAGAACAAAGCCGAGAACAAAGAGAAAGCAACCAGTGCACCATCCCGTCGCAAAAGAAAGAAGAAAACCGAAATATCCCTGATAGAGCTGTCGGGCGACGAGGAGAGCGACGAAAGCGAGGACAGCGAACCCGACAAGACCGCAGCGACCGAGGAAAAAGGGAAAATGCCACTGTCACCAACACACTCCTTCGACATGCCCCCTCCGCCGCCCGCGCAGGAGGACCTGCCGTTCGACTTCCAGCGGTTTCTCGACCTGCTCCGCCACAAGTCTGCAGACCCGATCGCGCGCTATCTCAAGTCGTTTCTCGGCGAGTTTGGCAAGCGAATATGGACCACCAAGGAGCAAATCAAAATAATCAGCGACTTTGAAGCGTTCATTGCCCAGAAAATGCAAAAGTGCCCGCCGTTTTCCACCCTGTCCGAACACGAGATGCAGAACTCTCTCGAGGGCATGGAGAAGCTCATCATGAACAGACTGTACCCACGGACGTTCTCGCCAGAAATACCGGCGTCAAAACGCCATGACTCACACGAGGAGGACGTGCTGCGCGACAAAATTTTGACCGAGAAGATGGCCATTTGGCACTGGATAGAGGGCCGCCATCTTGACATCCCAGACAAGTTCTTGTCGAACGGCGAGGCGTTTGTCAAGCTCGCCAGCGACGAGCTGCTCAAAATCAACCACTACAGAGCGCCACGCGACAAGGTCATCTGCGTGCTCAACTGCTGCAAAGTCATCTTTGGCCTGCTGCGCCAAACAAACTCGGAGGAGTCCGCAGACGGATTCTTGCCAATTTTGATTTATGTCATCATCAAAGCGCAGCCAAAAGACCTGGTGTCCAACGTGAATTACATCCAGCGGTTCAGAAACCCCGAAAAGTTGAACGGCGAAGCAGGCTACTACTTGTCGTCGCTCATTGGAGCAATCTCCTTCGTGGAGTCTCTCGACCGAACGTCGCTTAGCATCACCGACGACGAGTTTGAGAAAAACGTGGAACACTCTGTAAAGTCAATCGCAGAGCTCAAGATTGAGCAGCCCGTCGCCCTTCCACCAATCACCCCAGACAGAGCGTCGTCGCCAAACAATGGCCGCCCGCCAGAAACTCCAGGAAAATCACACACTCCGGTTGATTCAAATCCCTCGACCGTCGCGCCCTCGTCTGTGCTATACAATTCCGCGGGGCTGATTGCAGACTCGCTGAGAGGAATTTCAAGAATATTCGAGGACACACCAGGCGAAACCGCTCCCGAGCCTGCTAACGCATCCAGCAAAGATTCGGCCCTATCGCCAGAGGAGTCGGCGGCTAGACAGGCCTCCGCCGAGGACGAGGAAGCACGAAGAATTCAGCAGGAGGAGTTCAATTCCGTCTGCACCACACTGAGTCAAATGTTCCCCTCGCTGGACAAGGAAGTAATCAAAGATGTGGTCACCGCCAAGGACGGTAGAGTCGGCGCTGCGGTGGATGTGTGTCTGCAGCTAGTAGGCTGAAACATTGAAAAGGTAATTTTGATGCTATATTAGTAATTAAATAAAGATATTGCTCAGCTATATACGGCCATGCCCAAAAGCTGATCGAGAAGTCAAGGCAGCAAATGCCACACCAGGCTTTTTCTGACCCTGACTCATGGCATTGAGCTTGGGCAGGTCTGTCGACGATCTGAACAAGGAATTTTTTGTTTGCCGTGGTGGTTCGGATGGCGAACCCTCTATTCTCTCTAGTTTGTTACTAGCCGACGCCGCTTCCTTGTGGGCTTTGGCCGCAGCAGTCGCATCAAAGCTGCTGGATGAAACGTGGCTAGACACAGAAGCCTTTGGTTTATGTCTCCCTATACTGCCGTTCGAGCCGCTGGATTTCCATCCAGAGACTGGCGATTCTTGGTAGTTTGTTGTCAAAGTCGACGCTGGCGATGGCGATATAGGCGTCGACGGACTGGACGACAGCGGAGACATTCTTTTGGAGGACACATGCCGTTGCTTGGCTGGTGTTTGTGCAGGTGTGTGTATTTGCATTTTGGATAGATCCTTGTCATTGTTAGTCTTGAAGGTGGCTACTCGCGACTCGATATTGCGGACCTGGTCGATAATGCCGTGGATTTTCCGCAGCGATCGCGACGTGGTGATGCGCTTGATGGATGATGTCGAAGCAGTGGACGCTTTGCGGACCGTGTGTGATGTCGAAGCAGTGGACGCTTTGCGGACCGTGTGTGATGAGGGAGGCATCATTTTGCGCGTCTTGTTATCGGCATCGCTGAGCTTGGCACCCGTGGATGTATTCTCAGCAGTGCTGTTTGCAGTGTTGGCGCTGGTTGTAGTGGAGAAACTAGTGGAGGCAACGGCCTCGTCGAGCTTATGTCGTAGCTTCATAATCTCCATATTTGCAACACCAAGCTCTTCCTCTGTTTCTCTCAAATTATCGCGTGTTCTTTGCAGGTCTGTGTTCAGGTCGTCTCTCAAAGACAGCTCAGCCTGCAGCAATGCAATCTGCTCGAGTGCCTGCAAGTAGTTGGCATTGACCTCCTCCAATGACGACTGGGTGATTCTCCCGTGGCGTTCCATATCGTCGTTGGTAATTTCCACCTCTCGCAGCTGTGAGTGGGCCAGCTGGTGTGCATCTTTGAGATTAGCGAGCTCTTTCTGAAACTGCGTCTGGCTCGCCTCGGCCTCTTTCACCACGCTCGCATACTTGTCCTTCCAATCTGACACTTGCGATTTGAGACTTTTGATCTCAGCCAAAAGCTCCTTTTGACGAGCGTCAGCCTCATCCAGCTCGGCTTCCAGCTCCGTTTCGAGCTCTTTGGAAGCAATCTTGAACTCATTCAATTCAGCTTGCAGTTGCGCTATTTCATCGAATTCGGGCATTTTCCAGCAAACACTAGCCGCTGCCAGCAAACACACGCGGTTCTGAATTTGATGGACAGTTGCAAACTAACGTGTCGCGATGGTGTATGGCGGTGCGTCGAAGTGGGGTCGAGGGCCTGAGAAAAAAACACAACCAGCAAAATACTTTGGGTGGCCAAAGGCTCAGACAGTAAGAAATTAAAGTTTCCTGGTAGCCCCGACGCTTTAATGTCTGCCTGGCCGGACTGGGTTGCACGCTAGTGGGCGCCAGTTCGCGTGGCGGTCACGTGATCAGTGCCAGTGACCTTGCAGCGACAATCCCAAATTTCAGCTCGAACCAAAACGTGTCAAAGTCCACACTTGAAAATGGTATGTTGGAGAGCATCAATGGTCGTATAGCGCAAACTAACCCAGGTTGTAGTTGCTGCCTCAATTTGTACACGTGGCGGTAAAGCCATTCTTTCGCGTCAGTTTCGTGAAATCTCGAAGGAGCGTGTAACTGAACTGCTGGCAAGATTTCCAAAGCTCATCCAGTCCGGATCAGGCCAGCAGCACACCACGGTGGAAGACGAAAACGTGCGGTATGTTTACCAGCCGCTCGAGGAGCTGTACGTGGTATTGATCACCAACAAACAATCGAATATTTTGGAAGACATTGGCACTCTATCCTTGTTGTGTCGTGTAGTTGCAGCCTCGGTCAGAAACCCCGACGAGCGCGAAATTCTCCTGTCTGCATTCGACCTTCTCTCCGCATTCGACGAGGTTGTAACTCTGGGCTACCGCGAGAACTTGACGCTCCCCCAGATTCAGACATTTTTGGCAATGGAGTCGCACGAGGAAAAGATCCAGGAGGTTATTCAGCGCAACAAGGAGTTTGAGGCTGCCGAGGAGCGCAAGACAAAGGCCCGCCAGCTTGAGAGAGAGCGCCAAGAGGCCCAGCGCCGCGCAGCCGCAGGCTTTGGCGGCGGCGCAGGACCCACGGGCTTTGGATCAAACTCGGGCTTTGGCGGCCCTGGCTCGGGAACCTACAGCGCCCCGGCGTACTCTGCACCCGCGCCGTCTTCTGCACCGGTCTATGACTTTGACGACGAGCCCAAGCGCTCGTCGAGAACTCGGGCGACGCCCTCGTCCGGATTGTCGCTCGGATCCAAGAAGAAGCCGCTCGCAGCTCTCAAAAGCGAAACACAGCCTCTCATGGAAAATTTACTGGGCGAGGCACCGCCGACGCCGTCGTCAAGTCACGCCCAGGACTTCTCGAGTGCTGCTGCTCCAGCCCACTCTGACGGAATCTTTGTGGAAATAACTGAAACAATTTCTGCCAGGTTAACACGCGAGGGCGGAATAGCGTCGTCGGAAGTCAAGGGTAATTTATTAGTTAAAACTGGCGATTCCACGCCGAAAATTCGCGTTCTCTCCCAGGTGGGCAGCTCGGCACCGGCAGGGGCCTTCAAAACACATCCAAACGTCGACAAGGCTCTTTTTGCCAGCTCCAAGATTGTGGGTTTGAAGGATGCCACCAAGTCATTCCCAGCAAACCAGCAAGTGGCTGTACTCAGATGGAAACTTGTCGGCGGCCGAGACGATACGCGGTATGTCCCACTCTCCTTCAACACATGGATCTCCGCGTCTGAAAATGGTAGATTTGACATCACCTTGGAGTACGAGCTCAATGCTGACTTTGATGAAACTCTAGAGGATGTGGCTGTATTGATTCCTGTTGCGGGCCAAGTCGAGGTGCGTTCAGATGACCAACAGTTCCAGGTTCTGGAACAAGGCGTCATTTGGCAAATTGGCCAGGTGTCGCAATCTTCTAATTCGGGCTCGTTTGAAATCTCCGCTGAGGGTGACCTTGAAAACGACTTCTTCCCAATGCAGGTCAAGTTCAAGGTTACAGATGTTAACAAAACATATGCCGGTGTTGACGTGTTGGATGTGGTAACTGTAGAGGACGAAAACGATTCACAACCGTTTGAAAAAAGCGTCACATTGTCGACAGAGGGCTATGTTATTGAGTAACATTGTGAATATATGGGTTATGGAAGGTAAGCAAACTCACTCAAGTGCAGACTGACACGATCCAATCTGCAGTATGAATAGACATAGGTAAATAATAATTATTGTGCCTTGATTCTCAGCTGTCTGGTGCCTATGAACGCTCGTACTCTGGTAGTCGAAAGATGCTGTAACTCTTCTCAACGTCTGTTTAGAACACATTCGCTCTGTAGGAGGGCTGTTGTTTCATTGCGCAACAACTTGACTCTACTCATCAGAAATCGATTGGCACTTGTTTATGGTTACAATTACTCAATGGCAAACCCACAAACATTATATTACACCTAGCAATAAATAAATAAAAGCTTCACTACTAAAGAACGTAGACATCTCCCGAAACTGGAGCAAGAAACTCACATTGCAAATCAGCAAGCTTGGCCTGACTCCGAATCTGCTCCAGCACAATCAACCTGAAGTCTGTAGGGGGTGAGACATTTTCCTTAATATGCGTAATGAAGACTTTGAGACCGGTGAGAGATAAAGAAGAGTCGTACTCAGCAACTAATCGTTTCAACACCAGCAGCTCATCAACAACAAATACAGGAGACAAATGTCCAAAGAGGGCTGCTGGAGAGTGATTTGAAGGAAACGAGCATTCAATGAATACAGCCTTCAGCTTTCCTTTGGTAAAAATTTCAGCGGCCTTTTCCCAAACTCTCAGATTGTCGTCGGCGCCAGAAATTTCATCCGGCTCTACATCGCCAAACATGAGAATGCTGCTGTCCGAAAGCACATCTCTAACAAAAAAGGCCGTGGACTTGCAAGCACCATGTCTGATGGAATACGGTGTAATCAAAAGGTTTGCTGCCTTGGTGGCAACTTCCACCTTTTCAACAACGCGATTCAACGTCAGGTACGAAGCTCCACCTTCGTTTGTTAGGTTTGGCCAAATAACGCCATTAAACAGGTGGTTGACAACAGCGTCCAATACGTGCGCAAAGCCAGTGATTTGCTTTGGCTTTTCAGCAGACAAACCGGGAGAGTTTATCAACAGTCCATTGACATGATCCATATGCTGGTGGGTAAGACATATTTCTGAAACGTATTCGTGAACAATTGCCCACGCAACAGCTTTATTATCGTGCTTAGGCGTCACGACATTTGGAATACCATAGATTGAAGCACTTCTCGACTTGACGCCCCCTGTGTTGCGGAACGCCAGGCTGTAGCCTCCAAAGACATTGGACTTGCGGCGGAAAAAAGGGACACCAGAGTCTACAGATTTCCGTATGGGGCTCGATATTCTTGTGAATGGCGGCTCTCTGTCCACAGGCAAGCTAACAGAGTTTCTGTCTGCATTTCTAGTGTGGCCTGTATCTGAACTTTTCTCCGCAGGCTTGCTGCACTTGCACAAAGCAATCAGATGGTCCCCGCCGGATGGGACGCATCTTGGAGACAGGCTGTGGTCGGGGCTTGCACGAGAAGCGCTAGACTTTGCAAAGCCAAGCACGGGCCGGGTGTTGGCCGGGGCAGCGCTGTCTAGGGGGTCCAGCTCGGGGCTCAGCTCATCACACTGACACTTGTTGAGCACGGTGGCACTGTTATCAGCCACAGCCAAGGAGTCGGGATCGGGCTCGGGCGCGACGGCGTTGATTTCAGGAATGACAGCAGGGAAGTACCGTCTGGAGCGCTCGACAACGGTTTGCAACCCGTCTACCAGCGTACCTGCGTCGATTCCCAAAAGGCAGTCCTTTTGCCAAGCCGTCTGGGCTGATTTGAATAGATAGGCAGAGTTTGCACAGTCTGCTGGACCACCCGACGATCCCAAAACAAAAACGTTGAATGCGCACCGTTCGGAGGGCATGCTAAAGCCGACAGCAAGGAATCAGGATCTACAGTGTATGAGGTGGGCACGGCTAAGCCAATCTGCGTTTGCAAGCGTTGTGTTGTTGGACAATCAAGTGGAGATCCGTCCTGCCCCGCTTATCAATGGACCTGTGTTTTTGGCAGCAGGCACGTATAAATAGTTTGAGCAGCAGCTAGCGGCGGTGGGAGGCAAAACAAAAGAAGCGTCAAACCCACAAATACGAGCACTCGCTGTTACGTTTTAGGTTGGTTTTTGTGGAAAGCTTTTTTTGTGTGTGTGTCGTTCTGAAGGCTGTCTGCTTCTGTCAGAAGAAACTCTAATCCGGATGGGGTGATAGCAGCTGCAGGTGATGGGAAGGTTTGGGATGTGAAGGACAGGCTCAGGGCGAGCTTGCAAGGGGCAGCAAAATAGGACACTGTATTAACAATGCGCATTCCATCTTTAATGATTTTTCTATGGATATTTCTTTTGAGCTCAGCAGGTCCGCCTGCAAAGGCGAGCCGGTATATACCCCGTTTGCTGATACTTGCCTGCCTGACCAGCACACCACAACGCTCTGAGGCTGTTGCGCAGTAGGCAAGCGTTTGGAAACAAAGCCTTGCTATCTTGTTCGAGGGTTGTCCAAACGATTCATGCAAAATGTAGCATTTGGCCAGTGGTGGTTGTTGGCTTCTAGTCCACCCCTCTCCCTAGTTCTATATACTACTTTTATGCGCCTCAAATGCATGGAACGCAGCATCCCCCTGTGACTGGCAGTGGGTCGCCATGCATAGTTCTTCTGGAAGGTGTGTCAATTGGGCTGAGGGAAACCTTTTCACAAATCCCAGTGTCAAAAATGCTGGCGAGCCAGGCGCTCAACACTTTGGCCCAAGGTATTACCAGCCAGGTGGCCGACCGATAACAGTTTACGGTTGGCCCTACAGAAACCGCAGCTTTGCTCATAGCGTGCACAGAGCGCATTTCCCGGCCCAGCGGCTGGTCCGTGTTAGTGTAGGAATTCGACGTGCTAACCAGAGCCACCTCCTTCCAAATCAAGTCTCGTTATGGCAAGCTGTAAGCACACTTGGAAATTAACTGCAGAGCGGTGCATTCAATTTACAGGGAACATTGATAGCTGATACTCTCTAGAGCCGTGTGCCCAAGAGAATGCTGGCCACGAGATGGTGGTAGGCACAATCAACAAAAAGGCATTCGGATAGAAGAGAGCAACTCTTGATAGCCTAGCTCCCCGCGTGGTTTACTTCCACTGACGTCATTGGCACCTCGGGCTCGGGACGTCGACCAATAATTGATAAAGTTAATGATGATATAATGATGATATAATGATGACGCATGTGAATTTTGTGGATCGTATCTGCTTGGACATTATTCAAACCCTGTCACTGCAAATACTATACATCTCGCGGCACCAAGCGAGCAAATGATGCCTCAGGTGCATCGATAAAACAAGAACACTGCATCTCTATAAACATGACAGGAAATTTTCAATCAAAGCAATCTCAATGGCACATGTATTTTCAGCCGTGAAACAAGCAGCTCGGCTATAGACCGCCAATTGCCTGTCATTCACCTGCTAGCTACGGCTCATTTGCACACAGCCAGGTGCTTCATACACTTGGTTGACAATGCGTAAAGGCGTACCGCAGACGTCAATCGAAGACAGCCACACACTCACACGGGCCACCACGTTTGTCACTCTCCTTGCAGACACTACAACAACAATCAGTGTCGGGGCACTTCCGCCGATGCCAGTGGCTCTGCATTTCCTATCAAGTCCAAACAAATGTATCAGAGACCAGTCAGTGAAACAAGCCACACCCTGATCTCAGGAAAATTTCTCTCGGCATTGCATTCTCCTTGTTGCCAAACTTCACCCTTTCACCACAATCTACACCACTGCGCAACGGTGGAGCCGCCGCCGCCGCCACAGCTTAGACCCAACGCCACAACGACAACATCTGCACAGAGTCAACCTGACTTGACACTCACCCTTTGCTTATCTCACAATGAATCACGATCCACAGGCCTGGGGAAGACCACGCGATGATCTTGCAGGACCATACGATTGGTCGATTGCCAATGCTGCCTCGGCTATGCCTCACGCCCACACTCAAGAGCCCATCGTCACGGGAACGTCAGTGATTGCCATCAAATTTGACAAGGGTGTCATTATTGCTGCTGACAACTTGGCGTCATACGGAAGTCTGGCCCGCTTTACTGACCAAGAGCGACTCTTCCAGGTCGGTTCGTCCACAGTTCTCGGCGTATCCGGAGAAATTTCTGATTTACAATTTCTACAGCGCTACCTGAAGCAATTGGAAATCCAAGAGGGATACGACGGCGCGTTGCCGGAGGGCGGTCTTACAACAGGTGCTGTGTATAGCTACCTGTCCAAATTTATGTACAACCGACGCAACGAGATGAATCCGCTGTGGAACTCTATTTTAGTAGCGGGATTTGAAGATGGTAAGCCACTCCTCTCATATGTCGATTTGCTGGGGGTAACGTACTCATCTCCCTGCGCGGGCACTGGGTTCGGCGCTCATATGGCCGTGCCCCTGCTGCGTAAGCTTGTTGACAAGGACAGCGACGCAGAGAATGTGACTGAAGCGCAGGCAAGAGCAGCCATTGACGAGAGCATGAAGGTTTTGTTTTACAGAGACTGCAACGCCCTCGATAAATATTCTGTGGCCACAATCACAGCGGAGGGCGTAAAGTTTGAGAAAGATGTGAGATGCAAAGATATGAAGTGGGCCCATGCCAAAAGTACAGAGCGAAGCAACTGAGCGGTAGGACGGTGTAAGGACTGCAGGGCAAGCTAAACGCAACACGTTTTCCACACACAGCCTTTTCGAACGTAAAATCAAGTCTGACGCGTGCCAAGACGTACTATTCCCTAGCCTACAAGTAAGTGAGAGTATGTATTAAATAATCTAGCTCACCTCAACGCGCGTCGGTGACTACTCATCGTAGTTCAAAACGACTTGAAGTTCAGCTTGTCTTGTCCTTAAATATGCAGTTGCTACGTTAGATAGATCACCAAGGAACCAAATAAACAGACCCACTGCCATGTTGCGAGCAAACTTTTCTGGAATGAGACGATTGGCGATGGCCGACTTTGACAGCAGTTTTCCCACTGCTCCGGTCAGCAGCGGCCACGCTAAGCACCTGCTGATATTTGACAAATAGCCAATTTTTGTGTACACCCAGTTGTTGGCACCTCTTGGTTGATGAGAGAAGGCGCCAATCAGGTGAGCCACAAGGGAAGAGTACACTCCACCCTGGGCAAATGCATTTCGGGCATTTTCCTGATTATTGCCATTCGCAGCAACACGTCCAGCTTCAGCGTTGCCATTAGCTCCATTCAGCTGAAGACCTGCAAGCGCTCCAACATGGGCCAGAACAGCATCGCCCACAAACACCATGTCATTATTGTCGCCCTCAACGGCTGCTACACGAGCGGGCTCATCGCCATTTTCTTCAACAACTACCTGGTCAACTTGCCCATTTGCATTGTCGTCAACAACGTTGACCTCCCAGTTGATATCCACGCCCAGCAATTGAGACAGCAGCGGTGGAGCAGTGCTCAGGTCTCGCGTTCGCAGGATACGCCTAGCGCACTGAGCATAAAAGGGCTCGACAATTCTATCATATGCAAAGTAGTAAGCATACCTAACAAGTGGCACCAGAGCCAGAACAAACCTGTCGCCAGTCAAGCTTCTGATGGATCTTACCTTGCCATCCAGCAGGGTTAATGGGAGCATCAAGCCATAAAGACTGTTGCTGTAGCTGTTGTCGGACGGCCACGAAATGAGCATGAACGGTATCGACGACAGGTACGTTAGCTTTTTGAAGCTCAGTGTGTGCATGACGTAGTATTTTCCATCTGCAGACAGGGTGACGCCAAGCAGCTTCAACGCAGTATCTGCCGGATACAAACAGCGCACAGTCATCGCGCCATAAGAGTACAGCGCCGAGTAGAGGGAAACTCCGACTGTAGCACCAACCAAAGAAACCGCAGACCAACCAACCAGAGGTCCCTGAATTGCATCGATTTTGTCGCGCAGACTCAGAAACCTAGAACGCTCGGTGGCCACTCGAATTTCAGCGTGGCACTGCGGACACGACTTTTTTTGTGACTCTGCAGTATTGCGGACAGCCGACTGCTCATTCACCCAGTCCAGTAGGCAGTCCTCGTGCGCTACCATTGAGCACTTGCAAGGTCGTTTCCAAACGCGGCTTACACCCTCTGCCAGGTCGTCATCTTTGGTTTGCAAACATATCCAGCAGGTGTAGTCAGCGGGAGACAGCGGCGCTACCATAGCGTGCTGGATCTCTGATTTCCAAGTTGTTTTTGTAAGTTATAGCAATCTACCAACCGCTCAACGATATCAACCTCGGTGAAAATACCCGGGGCAGATCAAACTACTCGTATTGTCAGTCACACGAGTCTCTAAAATGTCAACAGGTGGCGAGCCAAAGAAATAAAATGAAATATCTAAAAGTAGCACACCAAGTACCGAATGCGTAATCGCCTAGTGTTTGCCAATACGACTACAAGAGAACACTAGTGTTTGGTGGACCTATCTATGTTCACAATATCACACGGCTGAAGTATTGCTTGATAGTGCCTGTTTTGGGTGTGGGTGCTGGCGGGCTGGAAAGTGGCAACGATGGTTGGAGACGAAGGGAAGGTATAGAATGCAGAGTTTTGGTAAAAGTTAAAATAGAGCACCGGGCAGTTGTTGGCAGTGGTGGTGACCTTGCACGTTTGGTGTGTCATTGTTGACAGCCGAACTGCGAGACTGAAACGAGCACCTGGGCCGACTCGACCCAGCAATGCCGACACGCTATCATTTACAGCCTAAACGGCCGGGATTTCACTGGCGCTGGATATTTTTACTGCTGGAAACGCGAACTGGTTCACACACAGTGACGTTGACATTTCGTTTCAGTCTCAATAGTACAACGCCTTGAACCGGACCCAGGCTGAGGATGGTTCCGTCCACTGTTTACGAGGCGGAATGTTTGGAATAGAATGTCCTTATTTCTTTCTTGAAATTTCCGGATAGAAATGTTTGGTGGCATTCGTCCCTGCGATTCCTCTCCAAATTCGTCTCTTCCACATCTCTTGCGCGCCGACAGCTGAGTGGTATGTCTCCACACTGAGAATACCCCGCAAAATGCAGGCCAGTGTTTAGGGCATCAGAGCGCTCGAGCCTTTCGAGTCAGAAAAAGCAACATCTTGTGTATCCATATAAAAAGACTTTTTGGCGCTGGCGCTGGACAGTGCTACAGCCCTGACCTCCTTTTGCTCTCCGCTCGAAGGAATTCACAAAGAAAAGTCAGATGCTTCTCTTATACTGCGTTTTTGCATCCTCGGCAATTGCCTGGTCTCCAACAAATTCCTATGCTCCTGGCGTTGTGGACTGTCCTGCTGGATCGTTGACGAGACCAGCCATTGACGGATTAAATGCGGCCGAGGAGCAGTATGTTACCGGTCGCAAGTCGACGGCAAAAGCTGCACTGATTTCGTTTTTGGACGGCCTTGACCTGGCAGACTTTGATGCCAGCTCATTTCTCGGTAACAGTTCTATTACTACAGGCTTGGCCTTTTCAGGTGGTGGATACAGAGCAATGATGGTGGGTGCTGGTCAATTGTCTGCTCTGGACAACCGCACTTCTTCTTCTTCTTCATCTGCGTATGATCTCGCTGGTTTGCTTCAATCGGCCACATATCTGGCGGGGTTGTCGGGTGGATCCTGGCTGGTTGGTACAGTTGCGCTGAACAACTATTCCACAATCGAGCAACTTCATCAGACACCTGAAATTTGGGACCTGTCGACTGTCATTTCCTATCCAGGAGCCAATGCCTCAAATTTAACCGCAACGTATGGCTACCTCTCAGGGCTCGATAAGATTGTTCAGCAGAAAGCTTCGGCCGGCTTTCAAACTTCCGTCAATGACATTTGGGGGTTGACTATTGCTGAAAGAACAGTCAACGTGACAGATGGTGGCCCAGCGTTGACCTGGTCAGACATTGGTGACTTTGATGCAATCAAAAATTTTGAAATGCCCTATCCGATTGTTGTCGGCCTTCTACAATACAAGAATGAAGTTTATGACTCGTCCAATTCGACTGTGATTGAAATTTCTCCTTCTGAATTTGGTTCCTGGGATCCAAATTTTCAGTACTTTGCCGAGACAAAATATCTTGGCTCTTCTTCTAATGGCACATGTGTTGCTGGTTACGACAATGGTGGCTTTGTTATGGGCACGTCCTCACAATTGCTTGCCGCTTTGTCAGAAGCCAATACATCGCTGTCATCTTTGGTTTCGGTACTGGGCAGTACCTTTTTTGCTTTTGATTCCACGGACGATAGATTCGACGCTTTATACGCGCCCAACCCGTTTACCGCTACCGACATCAACACTAACATCAAATCCAGATCTCACTTGAATTTGGTTGACGGAGGTACCGATTCTCAGGTGATTCCATTCCTTCCGCTGCTTCAGTCAGAAAGAGACGTTGATATTATTTTCGCTTTTGATTCTTCTGCCGATAGCTCGACGGGATGGCCGAATGGAGCATCGCTTAGAGCAACGTACGAGCGACAGTTTAGCGACCAAGGTGCTAATATAACCTTCCCCTACGTCGCTGACTCGCCTATCGACGAGCTTCGTCCGTATTTTTTTGGCTGCAATGCTTCCAACCTGACATCACTGTTGACAAATGATAACAAAAAGACACCGCCTTTCATTGTGTACATTCCAAACTCTTATTACTCGTTTGAATCCAACTTGTCCACCTTCCAGCTGTCTTATACAACGCAGCAAGTTGATGGAATGTTGCAAAATGGATACGAGACCGCTACATATGGTAACGGAACCATTGACAGCGAATGGAAAACATGTGTGGGTTGTGCAATCATTCAAAGAGAGCTCGATAGGCGAGGGAAAGAGCCATCCAGTCAATGCCAGAAATGTTTTGCCAACTACTGCTATGGGGGATATGGTGGTGCTGGTAATTCTACAGTTGGTAACAGCACGACAAGTGGTAATTTCAGCACCAGTGGGGCAAATACAAGAGCAAGTGGATCTTCTGTCGCGACCGGAACTGCCCGTGGAACTGCCAGTGGAACTGCTGCCACGAGTTCTAGCACGGGAGAAACGACATCTGGATCATCACAAGGTTCACAAGCTACTGCTTCGGCGACTGGCGCGACCAATGGCGCGACATCCTTGACAATATCATCTGTTGCCATGTTTGTGTCGCTGTGCTGTTTGTTGCTTTAGGGTTCATCGACGTGACTTGACTGTATTATTGACTTTTGTGAAACTGTAAAATTATGTGTAATATCTCGTTATTTAGTAGACCATCCCTGTAATATTGGTTTGAGGTTCAGCTCAGTGGGCTTGAACTTACCAAACTTGAGCACCATAGCAGCACCTGCCTTTGCATCATACTGTGGCCATCTGCTTTTGATTGTATTAAACAAAACAAGCTCAGATTTGGTCTTGATCTTTAGCTGTTCAGTGAAGGCAAGCTCAAACAAAAGTAAGATAGCACGCTCAGCAGCGTTGGCATCAGCATGCTCGATAAAAAACAATATCGAGTCTCTAATAGCCGGAAGTGCCTCCAAGGTAGCACTGACAAGCACGTCATTCTCAGAAGTATCAGGGAGTACTGCCAAGATTACAAAGGTGATGCTGGATATCTTCTCAACCAGTCTCATAAATACAATAAAGTGAACAAGATATCTTGCAGGATCCCATCCAAGAATATCGAGAATATCCTGGTATCTGTCCAAGAAAGCTAGGGTGCTGATGTTTAGGGTGTAATATGAAACAATAGACGGTATCATTTTGAGATAGTAACCACTATCTCTCTTACGATACATTGTTTCAAGTAAGAAAGGCGAATCTTTATCTTGAGAAGTTGAAAAGGCAGACATTATTGGTAAATCACCATTGTTTGGGACCTCATTAGGCAGAAGCTTTTCAAAAATGTTGTGATTCAAAATTGAATCTGGAACCTTTTGTGGACCACGATAAAGAATCTGCTCTCTCATTATAGTTATCCATTTCAACAGCTCCTCCATATATCTACCACCCAGTTCAGCTCGTTCGATTTGACTGCTGTGGAAACGAGGATATTCAGCTTTTCGCTTAAAATAAAGAAAGTCACCCCGATCCGTTCTCCACAAATTGAAGGAGATCGTATCAAACGATCCAACGTTCAACAATGTGTAAGTGAGCGATCTGTCTCCACCCAACCGATTTTTAACAGCAAGGCAAACTTCATCTAGGGTTCTTCCATTGGCTTTGCACGTTCCGTCGAGCAATTGGGCAATATCGGCCTCGCAAAAGACGCCAAATTTGTAAAAAGCGTCGCGAAAGTACGCATTGTAGGCCTCTGCCGAGTCGTGATTTGGTGGAACAAAGGGTCCTCGAGCAGAAGATTTGGTCAGTGGCTGCAGCAGTGTCCACCCAGCCATCCAGTCGCACCACTGAATAGGGTTCTTACGCCGCTTGTAGATGCGTCCACAGCACGATTCCACTTGGGCCAGCTTGGTGATGCCCTCGGGAGGAACATTTTTTGCTCGTTTTGGCGCCTTCTTTGCATTATCTTCGAAAACCTCCTCTTCGTCATCTTCATCGTCCTCGTCAATCACAGCATCATCTTCGTCTCCCTCGATCTCGTCGTCCTGGCCAGCAAAAGATCTCGGTGCGGCCGCCCTTCTGCCATTGGAAGTAAGAACGGCAGCAACAGGAGGCCCAACATTTTGTCCAGCTTCCATATACTTGATCAACTCATTTTCTTCATCTTTCAACGAAGCAGAAAAGTTTGGATCAAGCTGAGAGTCCAGAGGAATATGATGATGGTCGTGTTGGTGGCCCAGAGCAGAAACGTTAGGATCGACAACAGCCTGCTGGAGGGCTGCGCCGGCTACCGAGGCAAAGTCGTCATCGTCGACAGCGGCGGCGGCTGCCGCAGCAGCAGCGGCCACAGCAGCAGCACTGAGGGCTGCGCTACTCGGCTTTTCCTGCTTTCTCTTCTTCATCACTTTCGGGGCACTGCCCCTGCTGTTATTTTGCATCAAGCCCTCTTGTGCAATTGCTGCTGCTTCAGCAGCCTTTTCGGCCGCTTCGAGTTTATCAATCTTCCTAGTGTAAGACTCAGCAGCCTCGGTGTCGCCCTTCACATTTGCTTCCCTGAGCAGCTTTTTATAAGCGGTGAGTTTGCTCGCCATGTGGTGCACTTGCAACGTCGCAAAAAAGTTGTGTCAAGAACTTTGGGGCAGCGGCCCTGGGGATTGTTTATAAACAAAAATTGTACAGAGTCAAGAAAACATCCCAATGGGCAAAGTCTCGCAGCGAGCAGCCGAATGGGGCGCTGCAGATTGGGAATATTGCAATTGGAGGAAACGGCTGGGGCAGTAGCGTGCTGGCAAGGCCAGGTAAATAATGTTCTCAAGCTGCGGCGTCTGGCTGAGATCCAATTGTGAATCATTGTTGCTCCTGCTGTTTGTGGGTATCCGGACCCCGTTCATAGCATCGAACCTTTCCTCGCCTCGTTGCCAAGGCGATCTTTGAGGGGTGTCATGTCTAAATCTTTAGCTGTTGACAGAAGCTGTCAGTGCCACAGGCCGGAATATATGCTTTTACAAACGTCCGGTAGGGTCGAAGTGGACCCGGGCAGGCCTGGATTGCCCTATTAATTCTGTGCAGCCAGCCGCGGGTACCAACAGGCCCCACCCAAAAGCGGCCATGTAATGGCCAAACCTCCTCGACCTCAGGGGCTTTAGCGCTAGCACTGAGCCCGCCTAACACGTCTCGACGCATCAGGACAGGACCGGCACGCTCAATTAGCCGTTTCCGGAAGGTTCAAATCGTGTCTCGATCGCCAACGACAAACATGAATGAACCCTTCATGGCTGGCATTGTGGTCCATTTACTAGGCCATCTGTTTTTTTGGCCCTGGCGCCCGCCGCTGGGTGAGCGATATTGAGTAGCATGCGTTGCTAGGACCCTGGGAAACGCACCAGCACCCATGAAGAATCACCCTTGCACAAACAGGTTTTTGGCGACTCAGACCAAGTCAGCCCCTGATCCCATGCTATGCTGGCGACTATCTCTGATACCCAAAAGGTTTTTACCAGTCGCTTCACAAAGGCCAAGTAGCTTGTGTCTCTCAGGCCACCTCACCGCCTGGCGCGGGGCCTGGAGCGAGCGTTTCGAGTTCTGCGAGTGAAACAGCCAGCAAATCAGCATGTCTATGAGTTTTGCTTGAAAACCCGAGACAAATGGTTGGCCAACGCTCGCTTGGAGACAGGCATCCTTCCTGCTCAAGATCCTCAACCCGCTGCCTGCACCGGCACGCACCAACTCACATGGGTCGTATAGGGTGGACATTTCTTTTTTTGGTCAACTTCTCCGGAACAGTCAAGGGAACATTTTAGCGTGATCAGAGTGATAAAAAGCAGCACATCTGCACAGGCCAAATCCCTTGCTGATTCTTACCAGCAACTTAACAAATTTTGATTCTTTAAAAGGTATGTTCAAAGCTGAATGCCGTCCTGCCAAGCCTTTGCTGCGAAAACTTGGCTGTCTGGACAAATTTTAATCCTTCGGCTTGGATCCTGAAATGTCACAACTTTACGTGTCAGGCTGTACATTTCACCGAGCGTTGCAACTCTGAGGCAATCTAATGTCTCACGAGCCATAATCTGTGTTTCTGGATTCAGTTCGATGGACCCCCGCATGTTTTGCTGATCTAACCAAGATGTCCTGGACTTACCTCCCCCGCATCGGCAGAGGTGTAGCCGTGGGAAAGTACGATGCTTTGAATCCTGACGATGTCAATCTCAATATTGGTGACGAGGTGTATGTGTTTGAGGCAATCGACTCGGGCGACTGGTATCGTGGATACGTTATTTCTTCCCCTCTCGCCCATTCTGCTTTCAACCAACCACTTCCTAGATCAACCAAAATTGTCAATGGTACTCTCAAACCTCTTGACGCTAACGTTCAATGTGGTGTGTTTCCAGCCGGTCTCATTGTGGTGAAGGAGTTCTTTGATTTACCGGTTGCTCTCAAGGACGGCCATGCTTCAGATGCGGCCATTCCTTCTCTTTCAGAGTTCACTGGCGCTAGTGTCTCGGGTACAATCATCAACAACGACGACTATGATCAAGCCGTCAATGCCCATATGAGCAATGGCCATGGTAAAAAACCGAAAGCTCCATCTGTTCCAACCCTGCGTATCGGCAACGAATTCCCCACGATGGAGAATGAACCGCTGGTTGATGACATTGCTGCAGTGGTGAAGGAATGGTTCTACACCTATGTTTACTATCATTTTCTTTACGGTAACTATTCCCTTGTCGTTCAAATAGCTGTCGCTATCAAGGATTTGTGTGATATTCGTCGTAAGCTACTTTACGGCCTCTACACTCGCGATGAAAAGATTATTGCTCGTAAGAAAGCTGTGTGGCTCATTGCGCGTGTCACAAAGATTCTCAAGCGCGGTATCATTGTTCGCGAAGCTTCCACTGGTTCAATTATGGCTTCTTCAGATGGTCCAGTCAGGCTTGCGCAAGAACAAATTCTTCTTGCCTTGTCTCCAAATTATCCGGATCATGCAACAGTCGGTGATGTGACAAAAACAGCCACTCTTCCAAAACACATTTTGGTTGATTTCAAGTCCTGTGTTGGCGCAGGCTACGGCCATGGTTTGACCGTATTTTTGTTACTCAGAACAAAAACCAGACGTCTTACTGAAGCTTTTACTATCAAGGTCAAGCCAAAAATGTCGGTGGCTGATTTGTCTTCCGTGTTATTTAAAGATCTACCTGTGTCAATGGTAAAGGATGACGTTTTTCTTATTGCAAAAGTATACGAAGACGTTGCTCTTCAACAGTCTGCTCAGCCAGTCAATGTGAAAAAGTTCATTGGTGGCTCTTTGAATCAACAGGCTACAGCAGGAGCATCTGATGCTCACGAAGAACCAGTAAAGTACGGCAGACGAGGTGTGGCTGCCGGTGCGGCAGACATTTCCCGACTTTTCAGGATGGAAGATACTTCTGAAACTCCCTTCAAGATCAAGATGTATGCTTCTTATTTTGATGAAGAAGGACCCACCGACGAAAATGCTGGTTGGGGTGAGTTGCTTGACCGAATTGTCAGAGGTCGTCCAAAGGGTGTTGCTATTACCTCTCGTGCTGAGCAGGTTGTGTGTACTGTAAAGGAATTTGAGGCTCCATCTGTCGCGAACATTGAGCACTTGCAAAATGGCGATACTGTCAGAGCTATCTCTATGGCCAAGTCCCTTTTTGCGTCTTCCTTCGTGGAAAGACAAGATGACGTGTACATCCATCTTGGTAAAGTGGCGCTTACTTATTCTGGTCCTGTGCAAGAATTTTTGCTCGTCAAGACCTCCTCCTCGTCTGGTAAAGCTAACTTTACTAAGTCTTCTAACGGCATGCTATCTCACGAGTGGGATTCCTTGGCCGCAGTCAATCGCGAAGTGATTGGTGAGATGGTTGGAGTTTCCAACTTTGACAGAAATGAAAGCGTCATTTTCAAGCTGTATATCGGTGGTCAATTTCTAGGTAAGGCTGCTGTTCCTATGTGGCATAACAATAGAGTTTTTTCAGGTAAAAAGCTTGTTGAGTTTACTCGCGACGGAAATGTTGTCGCTACTTTGAATACTGTATTTGAGTTTGTCGGTAACACCTACAATACTGATCCCTCAATTGACAAGATTATTCATTGGAAAATGTATCTTGAGACCGGATCTGTTAACGAGTTCATTCCAGTTTTGCAAAGATTCAAAACAGTTGATGAACAGGAATTTTTGAAGAAGTTTCACGCTGTCATTGATGCTCTTTTGGAGATGCTGTTGCACTTTTCAACTAGCGATCGAAATGACCTTACCATGGCCATTTTCACTGCTCTTGTTTACACTTTGGAGAAAGTTACTGCTCGCTCATCGGAATATACCTATCTTGGTAACGATTATCTCAATGCTCGCTTCAACTTTGGTGGACTGGCGGAAGTCATTCTCGAGCATGCTGAATACATTGTTCGTGAATTCCAGCTCAATCCTGACGTTGCCATTAACCTATTCAAGGTATCGTCCTTTATGACCAGAATTATAACAGCCTCTGCTGAGATTGACTTTGATCGTGGCCATGAAACTCAGGAGTACGTCAAGATTGCTATTCGAAAGCGTCTTGGTATATTTATGGATGGCGTGAAGCATATTTTAGCTGTTCAGGAGAAGGCTTTCATAGAGCTACAGACTGTTATTATGAGCCAATTCTTTTGCTGGTGTGAAAATCTCAAAAAATTTGTGTATTCTGATGATCTTGTTCAGATGCTCATTGAAACATTGGACACAATCCGTACTGACAGCGAAAAGCTCAACACTCAAAGGTTACTTTTGATTAGACAATTTTCCAAATGTTGGTTGTATCACGAGGCTAAGTATCGCCCTCATATTACAGCTTACACTATTAAGTGGACTCTTCCATTTTGGCTTGACTCCAGGGACTTTACTGCAAGTCGCAGAGATCAGCTTAGGCTTTTATCTTCAATTTTTGCTGGTCAGTTCAGCATTCTTTGGCCAGTCCGTCATCAGGAGCCCGAAGTTTGTAAGAGATACGGCCAGCTACTGCCTGTCAGCGCTAAGCTGTATACTGATTTGTTGACCATGTTTGAGTCGAGCAAGAGAAAACCCTGTACAGTTTTTTCTCCTCTTTTTCCACAAAATTATCCATTTGAGACAAGGGCTGTCGATTCTGTTGTAAATGATGCTATTTTCGATGAAACGCTTTTAGAACTGGGCATTGTCTTCACAATGTTGGTCAATTTGGCGCATTTTTCAGGCGAACATGTCATTGATGCTTCTCTTACTCAAATTCAAGTGTCAGATCTGGCTTACAATATCATCAGAGCTTGTAACGCTATGTTGAACTGTGTAGCCTTTCCTAAAATGTGGATTACACTGCTGGCAGTACACCACGAGACTGTCATGGGATGCTTGGAATATTTAAGCACGTTGATGACTGCTCGTTTTATTCCTTCACCGGAAGCTGCTGAAGATTTCAATTCAGAACTTTGGTATGTTTACCTCAACTGTATTCTTCAAGTAGCAGGCTCTGAGGCGGTTGCTGTTGAGCATTTGCCAGAACAAAAAAGAACAGCCGTTTGGAAAATTTGCGGTGACATTCGTGGCCGTGCTGTCAAGCTGCTTCAAAGCATGTGGAATTCCATTGGCTGGCGTGTGGCTGACGATGACAAGGTGCGATTTGGCATTGATATTTTTGGCGGATTTCAGGTACAGATGTTTGGAGGTGAAACATCTCTTGTCAAAGATGTGCTTAATTTATGTCTTGTCCGACACCCTGAATCTCAGCGTGTCGCTGTGTCCATTTTGCAATCGATGATTGTATCTGAATGGACTTTGAACGAGGATCTCACAGGTCTGCAGCGGGAAATTATTGCGTCTCTCGATGATATCTTTCAGCAGCGCGCCTTCTTACCGGGTCCTTATGAAACTGCTGGTTTCAATTCGTTACTCCGTGATACCATGGCTATTGATAAGGAGGATGAAGCGTTTCCATTTGTGGAGCGTCTTATGGATGATGTCAGTGAATTTTTGGAGCTGCTTCTTGGTTTGTACAATGTCCCTCCAGGAGATGCGTATAACGATGATAGAGTATTCCATGCTTTGAATGTTTTGAACTTCTTGAAGGACATTGATAGAGTTGAAATCTTTAGCAGATACGTCAACGATATTGCAATGTGGAACAGATCCAAATTGAATTATGTGCAAACTGGATTGGCTCTCAAGTTATTGGCTAGTGCTTATGAGTGGTCGTATGATCAGAAGCTCGAGGCTTCCGAGCATCCTAACTTTCCAGCTCAAACGGGCTTCGAGCGCAAAGAAGCACTTTATGAGGACATAATTCAATCATTCACTCGAGGCAAAGCCTTTGAAAATGCTATTGAGTGTACCAAAGAGCTGATTTCTGCTTATGAAAGTGTTTCCCTTGACTTTAGGAAACTGGCAAATTCGACGCGTGTTCTTGCAAAACTTTATGAATCTGTCGACAGTATTGAGCGTATGGCACCCCAATATTTCAGAGTATCCTATATTGGTGTCGGATTCCCGAAATCGTTGCGTGATAGAATTTTCATTTTTGAGGGCTCACCATGGGAGAAATTGGAGTCTATTCATGAGAGGCTGCACAAGACATATCCTGGAGCTAAGATTGTATCCAAAGAATCAGAAGCGAAGAATGATGGTCAGTACTTGTTTGTGTCTGCTGTTCAGCCTGAAAGTGCTATGAAAAATAATATTCCAGGTTTGACCGCAGGAGCTCGTGAATTCCATGCTCGTGCTAATCTTAAATCGTTTTCATACTCTCGTCCATTGCCAGGTAACACTTCTCCACTCGATTTATGGGTTGAAAAGACCACATATGAAACTTATCAGACATTCCCGACAATTGTTAAAAGATCCGAGGTTAAGAATGTTTCTGTCAGTAAGGTGTCTCCTCTTGAGAATGCTTTATCTGTACTTGAAACTAAGTGCGCAGATTTGCAGGATCTTGAGAGCGTATTCAAGTCCGGAAAAGCTGACCAGTCCCATGTATCCAGGTTAGATCTTGTGCTTTCAGGTGCTGTTGACTCCCCGGTAAACGGCGGCATTCAAGTCTTCAGACAGTTTTTCGACGATGAAAGTCTCAAGAAGACACAACCCGAGTTGCTTTCTGCTCTTGACTTGGCCTTTTTGAACTACGCTGCTTGTATTCAGCAGTGCTTGGTTATTCATGGCCGTGTAGTACCGCCTACTTTGAAACCACTGCACGACTCGCTGGTTCAATTGTTTGAGCGCAATTTTGCTTCTGAACTTGCACTCCTTGGCGACCCAGTTGCTTGGGAAGAACGTCAAGGTTCTTTGCTCAATAGGTCTTCGTCCGTCTCCTACGGTAGCTCTATTGCACCCTCGGTTAGCACGAACGGTTCTGGAAAGGGACAGCAGAGCAAGGGATTTTATGATACTGGTGTTTCGTCTCTTGACTCGCTTCTTGACAATGCAGTTGCTGCCTCCAACAACATTCTCAGGGACTCGGCATCTTTTTCCAAGGACAATGAAAGTATTTTGTCGGGCTCCTCGAGTAACTCTCGCAGAACTACAACTAACAACATGAGCATCAATGGATTAGGTATGCGTTAATTATGGAACAGAATATTTAGCTGACAAAAATAAATCAGTAATCTAAATAATGTTTTGCTAGCTATTTGATCAACTGCACAGGGTGGAAATCAAACTCTTGAACCAATGGTTTTCAAGCAACGAATGAGCTGATATTCGTATCTCAAAGAGTCGAGTGTGATGCTATCAGTGGCATTTTGTTTGGAGTTTTGAATTACATCAAACATTGAAGCAAGGGCTTTGTTTCCGTTCAAGGAAATAAAGGTAATTAGCCATTCAACTGGGCTTGTAACTAACAAAGTCCACAGCTGATGGAGCTGCGCTTCTGTCACTGATCCATCGAAAAGCTTGGTGACATAATACTCTGGAAATGCGCTGTCGTCGCACCTTTGCGAATGGGTAGTTCTGAGTTTATCAATCAGCTCAGGGGAAAGGCTATTTGTTTGGTGAGCCGCCATTGCCCAAAATTCTATGTCTCTTTCCGGCTTGTTATACCAGTCAGGAGGTACTGAAGTGATGTTTTCACAGTGCTTCTCAACTGTCAGGTAGTCTATAGATTCAAGTAAGTCTAAGTCTACGTCTTCAAGTAAATCCAAGTCTACGTCTTTTTTTGGGAAAACGGCAAGTAAATCTCGCTCTACCCCACTCGTTGGAGAAAATTCAATTAAATCCACATCTACTTCTGTCTCTGGAGAAACTTCGTGATCTGATAATGAGATTATAGCATCAAGATCTGATAAAGGGGAATCGAGATCTATAAGAGGGATCATGGTATCAAGATCTGGGATAAACCTCGTGAGCATTGTGAAGTGAGCAGTACGATAATTATAAGTGAAGAATTGGCTTTTCACACGTTGTTGACAGAATACCCGTTGTATCTCCCTATTTACAAACTTTACAAGTTGTAAACCCTTTACCCCTTGCAAATGAAAAGAAATGAAAACTGCCACACCTAAATTGGCAAGCTAGTAAGAATAGCATATAAAGAGCCGTGGATAGTGTTATTTTGTCTCTGATATTGCCATTTTTTACGTAGAACAAGTGCCCAAGTGTCATCTTTTGGTTCATGGCTGCTAGGGTCAAAGTCATCTTTACGCGGGCTAATGATTTTCAAAAAATGGATGGAAATTGATAATTAGCCCAGATATCTCGTAACAAGGAATTGATTGAGTTCCATTATAGCACTGTATGCTGCGTCATTCCACGCCAAAACTTCAACTCCAACTCGTTAACAAATGTCATTATGGACCAGGATGAGGCGCACACTGCATGTCGATTGGGGCGACGACTGCAGCCGCTATCATTTGGACTTGCTAGTAGAACTTGGTTGAGCTCTAGTTGATGTACTTGCAAGTGGAACTCCTGATATATTGCTATGAAATCTTTGCCTTTAATTTCCCAAGTCCGCGTAATTGTTTTTTGAGAACTCCTGGATCCGCGGCTGTTTACGTTGCTACAACGTGCCTGCCGACTGCTGTTTTGGTAAATTTGTTATCTAACGAATTGAAGTGGAAAATGTACGACATTAGCGTGCTTTTGAGTCAACATTTATGTAAGCTCTATTTTCAATTCAATTTCATTTGTCTTGCTGATTGAACTGAGATCAGCCAGATTGCTTTCAGTAAACTATCGACTTGTTGCATTGTCTTGCTCCTTCCTAATCCAGCCCCCAAGGTTTCGTGCTTGCTACATCTCCACAACAGCACACAAATTCAAAGAAAACACTGAATTGCTGGAGTACTGTTTGGAACGCTAATTGTCAGTGACTGAAAGTGGCTGGTCTATCACATCGATTTGTTGCAATTTCTCACACTGCTCGCCACACTTGACCCTAGTGGCAGCGTGAGCAGCGACCCCTGGCAATGCCAGAATCTGCTCTGAAAACAACATACAGAACGGTGCTACTTTTTTCTGGAGTATGCTTTGGCCTGAACATTGTGTCTGTCACATACCCCAAATGGTTCAAATCTCATGTTGCTGTGGGCAACGTCATTGTGGATACTTCCTATGGGCTCGGTGAAAAATGTTCTTCTGTGGATATTTTTTGCACACCGTTTCCCACGGAGGCAGACTGCCGTGCCAACGGTGAGCTATTTTGCGCAACGTGGAGAACGGCTTCATTTTTCATGATTGCATCTATTGTCTTGGAGGGAGTAGCAATGTTTACAGCTTTGAATGCTCTGTACGGTAATACATTCACCTTTGAGAATGGATGGAAAGCTGTAGCTGGATTTCTTGGATTCTCTGTGTTTTTAGAGTCTTTTGCAACCATTGCAATGGACATTTTGCTGGAAAATACTGACTTGTTTGCATCCGGCCATTGGCGACTTGGATACTCGTGGGCTGTTGCCACGGCGTCGTGGGTATTGACAGTGTCTCTAATTGTTGGATTGGTGGTTGTTGGACTGATGAGTCCGTCGCAATACGACGAGTTTTTTGACGATGATTTGGAGAGCACTGACGATGAAGAAGAACATGACGACTTTTACTATTACAATAGGAGAACTCGGTATCAATACGGGTCTGGCTAGCATGCTTGTCTCGGAGCTCCTACCTAGTCTTTCATTGCATTTTCCTCACTAGCGAGCTGCATATTTTCACACTGACGCACACCACACTACCCTCACTTAATAGTCTGTGAATACAATCTTTGCATTTTACTTTTGTATTTCTGTTGTAATTGGTAAGCAATGTATTCATTACACTTTTGTACAGTTCATAGTCTGCCAGCATTGCCAAACAGTCGCGAGATGGCGTTGGCATTAATGTTGTATTAGCTGCTTTATTGAAGTACAATCCAATAAAATAAATATGTGTATTTATTCCCCAAACATCTTTTTCATATCTGCCCACTTGGCCTGTAGCGACTTGTGGTCGTTCTCCATGGTGGAAAATTTGCCCTTTACTTCTGCGAGTTCCGCTTCGAGGGCCTGTAATTGATCCTTCAACTGCTCGTTTTCGCTTTTGAGGGCAACGTTTTCATCACTCAATTCTGTATTGGTACTTTTCAGTTCTGCGTCAGCCAATGCGCCCTTTTCTTGCGTCAGCTTTTGCAGGTTTTCAAACTCGGACCGCAGGTTTTCATTCAGCTCCATGAGATTGGCCTGTGCGACCTTCGCCTTCACCAGCTCGTTCGCAACCTCAATGTGTTCCTGGTCCAGTGCAGTCAGGTTAGATTCCAAGCGGCGCACCTGCAGTGTCAGCTGGCCATTGGCGACTCTGAGGCTTTCCACCTCTTCGATGCGTTCAGTCTCGATTCTATGCAGTTCAATGTACTCGTTTTCATACTTGTGAAGAGTCAGGGGAAGCAGCTTTACCTCCTCTGCGTCGCCCACCAGGTCGTTGACTCTGTACCAGGGCTGGTCGCCTGGCTCCACGTAGTTGTCAAATATGTGCTCCTTCAAATACTTGAGAAGGTTGTCAAACTCCAAGGTCAGTAGCGTGTTTGCGGCTCTCTTTACCAGCGCCACACCAAACTTCAAAATGGCCTCCAGACCCTCGCTGATGACAATGTCGAAAATTCTCATAACGATGGGCTGGGGGAACTTGTACGCAAACATTGTCAAGAACCACTGCGAGGCATACATGGACGATCTCACGCCCTGCCGGGCCAAGTGCACATGCACCTCGGGGAGGGTGTCTTCGATGATTCTGTCAAACTGGTATAGCTTGAGGTGGAGGCCCGGCATGTCTTGCATAAACAGCTCTCTGAACCCGTAGCGCTTCATCAAGGCGACCAGCAGCGAGAAGGCCTCTTTTTCATTGTCTGTTGCAATCAGCAAGGGCACGGCGACAAACGCCATGCCCTGCGTGTAGCCGACGTCCGGGTCAAACAGGGAGTACGCTTTGATAATGTGGTACAGCGACTGTTGGGAGCAGTCCTGGATGAAGGAGGTGCGCGACAGGTCGCGCTGGATGGCCTTTTCGTGCGGCGACTCGGTTGCGAGGATGGACTCGTAGAGCTCCTCCATGGAGGAGTTCTTGGACTGCGCGATGCGCTGCCAGATGACGCCGCGCAGCTCGTTGGGCAGGCCTAGAGCAATCGCCTGCGAAAGTTCTCTTGGTTGCTGACGGGCGACTTCCTCGTAGTTGTCAATGACCTGCGACCAGAGCTCCCAGTTGATCTCCTTGCCCAGGTCGTTTTGGTAGTCGTGTTCGCGGACGGACGCAAACGTGTTTTGCAGCTGCCGTATGCCGCTGCGGGACTTTTCCTGGTCCGCGACATTGAGGTTCTCAAAGCCCTCGGTGTTGACGTCCAGGCGGTGCAGCAGGAGGTCGTAGTTGGCCGCCGCGTGCGAGTTGGACCGCGACCGGCTGGACACGACCGAGGAGGACCCGGGCGACCGCAGCTGGTCGCCCAGATACTCGTTGGACGACGACGACTGGTTGCGCCTGATCCAAAAGAAGGGCTTACGTCGGCGCGGGGGCAGCGTCGGCGGCGAAATGTCGCTGGCGCGCGAGGGCACGGGCGGCGGCACGACCTTGGGCTTGATCTCCTCAAAGGGGAACGGCTCCGAGAGCGCGTCGGCGGGCGCGTCGACCGCAATTACCTGCGGTGCGTCGGGCGCGCTGTGCTCTGCGGGCTCCAGCGCCGGCTCCAGCTGTGTGTCGACGGGCTGTAGCACGGGCCGGTCCGCGGGCTGGCTGTCCGCGCCGGCGTCGCTCGCCTCTGCATGCACCTCGGTGACCGGCGTGCCCGCGCTCGAGAGGCTCACGCGCTCGGCGCGCACCGCGGTGACAATCTGCGCGATCTCGTCGTCGTCGTCGTCGTTTGCATCAGCATTTGCATCGTCGTTTGCATCAGCGTTTGCATCGTTTGCATCAGCGTTTGCATCGTTTGCATCAGCGTTTGCATCGTTTGCAATGGCAACCGTGTCGTCGTTTGCATCAGCGTCGCCGGCCAGGCCGTCTGCGGCCGTGCCGTCTTCGGCGTCGACGAATTCTCCTTCCGACTCGTGGGCTTCGTGGGCATTGTACTCGTGGCTGTCACGCTTCTCGTCCGTCTGCGACATTTTCAATCGGATCGTCTGTCAAAAGTGACAAGTTGCAAGGTGCGCTGTGCAAAGTGCGCTTGGATGGGGTAGGGCACCTAGGCGAGTTTGGGGGCTGGGTAGCTGGGAGCGCCAGCCTGGGAGCCGGCCGCCGCCGTGACAGCGCAGCCAGGGAACGCTCGCGGGGCCGGCGGTGCTCCCAGCTTCTGGCGGCCAGCGGCCAGACGCGGTGGCCCCAAACTCGCTGCCTGCGCGGCCGTCAGCCGTCTGGCTGCTGGCCGCTGGCCGGGCCGCCAGAGGTCATCACCGCCAAGTGTTGCAGGGCTCCAGGGGCAGCCCCACTTGCACCAGGCGCGCACGCACTCGGCCTACAGCGCTTATAACGCTTACAACGCTTACAACGCTCGCCATTGAACCCAAAAAAAATTACTATAAACTAGATATTCCATAAATAAATGATAGTGCTTGCGAGCCCTTCACGGTGGCGCCGCTCACGCCAGCAGCAGCTCCGAGTCGGTGCGCGTGTTGGCGCTCGTCAGGCTGGGGGTGTCTGCGTCGTACGAGCCGAGCGACTCGGTCGCATTGCCGTCAAACACGCCCGCCGACTCGACCACAATGGCGCTGCTGAGCATGTTGCACACCGACACGGAGTCTGCGGAGCCCGGCGACGAGGCGCGCGAGGTCGGCGACGCGGTCGACGACGGCGCCGAGAACGACGAGCCCGAGGAGGCGTAGCCGGCGTCCGTGTCCAGCGACACAATCTTGGCGCCGTAAATGTCAACGTCCTGCAGCAGCGCGTCGACCTGCTGGTAGTCCGAGTTGGGGAAGAAGACTTTGAGCGCCATTGCGCCCTGCGGCTCAAACGTCACGGGCAGCTCGCCCAGCTGCGATATCCGCTTAATGTTGTCAATGGTGTTCTTCATCTTGTTGGTGTTGACCACCATGTCGCGCTGGAACTGCTCCACAATCTCGTCGGTGAGCACGCCGTGGCTGAGCGCCTGGAACGTCGGCGCAAAATCAAACTCGACGTAGCACCCGCGGCCGATGCGGCCGTCGCTGAGAAACGAGGCGTCGCTCCTGAACGAGCTCAGCGACCGCGCATCGTCGTCTGTGTGCGCACCCGCCTGCGGCTCCTCAAAGTAGTACGACGAGTCGAGCGTCGACGCGGTGGACGGCGCCTTCACGGGGCGCGGCGCCCGGCTCTGGCGGTGGCCCAGCAGCGTCTGCAGCAGCGAGCGCGGCGAGCTGCTCCAGCTCTGCGCCAGAAACGTGCTGGGCTTGGGCAGCCGGAAGCGCATCTCGACGCCGCGCTGCGCGAACCGCAGTCCAAAGATGGACTTGTACTGCTGCGTGGGCGACGTGTGCAGCTGGCGCTGCACCTGGCGGTACGGCGCCCCGCGGTACAGCGCCGCCGTCAGCCGGCCCTGCGTCGAGTGCCCCGTCGCCAGCGCCGACCGCGGCAGCGCAGGGTACGCCATGGCGGACGACTCGCGCTGCGCGTTGCTCAGCGAGTGCATCGAGCGGTCGGCGACCGCCCGGATGATGGCCGAGCGCACGTGGCCGGCCTTTTTCACCACCTGCGGACCGCGCACCGCGCCGTTCTTGCATGTAAACCAGAAGCGCGTCAGCGGGCACGGCGAGTTCTGGCGCAGCGCCAGGTTCGACAGGTGTCGGCGCGCCACAAAGAAGGCCAGGTCGCCGGGCCGCGTGCAGTGCGAGTGCCAGCGCGCGTGCCAGCTGCCCTGCCACGAGCGCTTGCTCTGCCACTTGCTGTGCCAGTTCGACTGCCAGCGGTGGCGGCAGATGCGATGCCACTCGTTGTGCGCGCGCGTCCAGTTGGCAGGGTCGGACGGGTTCTTGAGGCACCCGCTCTCAACAAACAGCCGAAACAGCTGCGAGTGCGCCTCCTTCACTTCGCAGTGGAATTGTCGCATGTGCTTGAACATGCGGAGACGTTCCATCCAGAACGTTTTCCAGAAAAACATCTTGCAACCGTGCTAAACGTACAGTCGCCGTGGTTGTGTTGCTGTCTCTTTTGCAAATTTATTCTGCTGCTGGGACCGTGCTGGCTTTAAAGCTTTTCAAGTGTTGCTCCCGCCTGCCCCCCAGCGGAGGCAGTCGGGCTCCGATTGGCGGGACAAAATACGAGGAGAAAAATACGACAACGGCCAGTAGCACCAAACAAAAAATCTTTTCGCCGGCGAGCCTTTGGAACCTAGACACCCGTGCACAGCGCCCTTTCGAACCCGCGCCATCGTTCGCCAACGTTCACCGCAAACCAGCGTCCGCGCACACGTCCCACTCGGCCCATTGGCCCAACCCTGCTCCCTTGGGTCGTCGGCCACCCGTCTCCACCTCGTTTGGGTCCAACCGCTGTGTCTGTTTTGGGAAATGCGCCTTGGCAGAGTTATCTGATGCACTTTGACACAATCGCGATTGCACGGTCGCGGCAGATGGTCGCCAAGTAGTCTCAAGTAGTCGCCTATACGGGGCTTTAATAATATACTTGCTATTAATCAACGTTTGTTACCCAAAAAGGTCAACAAGCTTCTAAATTTTTGACGCACGTTCGACCGCCAGCTGTCGCAGCGGGCAAGCTGCTCGACACACTGGCAAACATCTGCTGGCACTCGTCGCACATGTTGGTGCTGGCACTCGTCGCTTACACCTTCACGCCCTGCACACCCCTTCCAGAGACCACGCCAAGCCACTCCCCGTTGCAGTTCCACGACAGATTGTTCACTTCTCCAGAGTCACAATAACTGGACACCATTGAGTTCTGCTTGCCGTTGACACTCCACAGAATGACCTGGCAGTCGTCCGCTCCCGACGCAATGATGTTCCGGCTTTTGGGATGCCACTTGATGGCATTGATGGCCCGCGAATGCCCCTCAAGCGTGGCGGTGGGGATGCCCGGCACACGAATGTCCAGTATTTGCACCACCGACGAGTTCGCGGCAATGGTGGCCAGCACATTGGGATCGTCGGGATTGGGAGCCACCCGGAGCAGCGGTGGTGCTGACGGCGGCTCATAAATAATGGTGGAGTGATCCAATGAGCGCAAATCAAAAATCCTGACAGACCCATCGGCCGAAATAGACGTGAACACATCAACAGAGCCGGAGATCCACGCCACGTCATAAACATCCTTGTCGTGTGCAATCAGCTGAGTGCGAGGACATTTGGAATGCAGGTCCCACACAGTGCAGGTGGTATCAATCGAGGAGGTAATCACCAGCGACGGGTTCACCTTGTTCCAGTCAAAGGACGTCATGGGAGGCATGTAGTCGCTTTTGGATTTGTTGACAAGCGCGCATCGCTGCGTCAAGGTATTGGACACATTGTCAAATGACCAGAGTCGCAGGCAGTCCTCGACAGAAATCAGCGACAGGTTGTGATCTCGTGGCTCCCACGCAATCTTGGACGCAGGATACGGCAAAACCGCCTCGCAGGGGTTCACAAAATTGGGTGGGTTCGAGCCGTCAGTTTGCACAACCTGGATCCGATTGTTGGAGTCCTCGGAATAAGTGGCCACGGCGATGTACCCAGGGTCCGTCCAGTCGCATGCATACAAGGGCCAGTGGCTTTCATAGTACGTAGAACGGCGGGGCAGATAGTGATGGTTCGAATTATACATTGGCTGGACCGGGCCACTAAACGAGCCCGCTGCCGGCACCATCTTTTGCTGCGCATACATCATGTCTGGCGACTGCCCGGACATTGCAGGACCCATCGACCGCATGTGCCCGCCCATGGACGGCGACGCCATCGAGTTGAGCGAACCCATAGAGCTCATCGAGCCCATGGTACTCATAGCGCCGACTTGAGAGGCATGTGACTGCTGGTAGGGATAGTGTCCGGGTGGTGTGGATCCCGTCGAAAAATTTGAAAATGACGATCGCTTGCCAAGATTAGGACGAGACATTGTGAGACCCTAGAGTTTGTAACTAGCACAAATGCCAATTGTTAAGCAGCTCCTGTCGGGACGCTGGTAAATGCTGGTAAATGCTGAACTATTTAGCGAGAAAGGGCAAGGCTCCGTACAAATGCAGTGTCTTGGTTGAGCCAAAGTCCCTACAGTGTTGCAACCCAGATGCTGGCCGCAATAGGTTTGGTAGCAATTCTGTGCCGGGCTCGATAGTGTCTGCCAACGCAGTCAAGTTGCACACGCTATGGCAAAGCAAATGCAAGTTTTTGATAATGTCAAAAGGAAGTCAAGTCACGCTACAGTGTACGACCACTGTCTACTTTTCGCAATTTTAGTCACCCTCTGTTTAGCAGCGAAATCACCTGCTCGATGACAAGTCGTAAGGTTGGCTGGTGGTCTGCGACACTGCTGAGAATTGTCTGTGGGGCGGATTTAGGGAGGTGTCGAACTGTGGCCTCAGATGTGGGCCAGGGAAGAGTAGCCAAGCATGGCACGTTGGGGAGGCCCCTCTTCAAATAATAAACATGTAAAGGTAGCAAATTCTTGCACATTGTCTTGAGTCCTCGGGCACTGCTCTTCTTGAACCGTGTATGTTTTTGTCATTCACGTTTCATGTGCAGCAGTGACAAGCGTGCCGGAGGTGATGCCTGTGCACAGTGCGCTAGTTTATTGCGAACCAGTAGCGCAAAGAAGACGCGACGGGAAGGTAAAGAAAAACTCTAAATAAGAGAAGTGTTGAATAAAAAAACATTGTCAATCTGCTCCGTCCCGCGAAATCTCACAAAGCACCTGCGTTCTGCCTTCGCCAGCGAGCAGAATTGCACGTGATTCTCAACCAAGTTTGATCCTATCTACAACTAGAGGTTAGGAACTGAAAAGCATGTCGGATAGGTTTTTGAAAATAGAGCTTGAAAAGCTTTTAGGTGGCGTGGCCGTTCCTGACAAGTTGGTACAGTCAGCGTCCTCCATCAAGAATTTGTCTGTTTCACTAATTCCACTGAAAGGGAATGAAGAGTCAGCAAGAAACACAGTCTGCGCTGAGTTAGCAATCGAGCAACATCCAAAAGAGTTTAGAAGCACACAGAAACACATTGCACCTGTGCCGCCTAGAGTGTACCAGGCCCTCAAGAGACGGTTTGTGCGAACATTGCCTGGACTTGGCGCGAGCACCGAGGAACTGAAAAGAACTAGAAGCGATTACAGTGGCACGCCAGCTGACACACCGGTAGACCGTTTGAAATCTGTGGACTCTGTTGCAGCTGTTGCTGCTGGCCCCTCCACCGAGCACACTCAACCTAAAAGACGAAAGCGCGGGGGGGCTGGTCCAAACGATCCTACGGTAGACAGCATTGCTTACATATGCCAACAGCTCGACGTTTACTCTCAACTGCAGAGCTCAATCACCTTTGCCTATAGGCAATATAATAATCTGGTGAAAGACCGCTGGGGATTCACGTGTGGCTTGGTTATTGTCATCATTCAAAGAGCGCAACCTTCAAAGGATTTGCAAAAGGTACGCTCTTTTCTTTTGAGCTTTGTCCCCCGGATGACATTGGAGCGACTAGATGAATGGACCGATTTGGTTGAAAAGATCATCTCGGACCGCTCTTGGGTGAGAAAACTGGCGCTGGAGAACGGCCAACCTGCTGTCAGTCGAGCATCTTCCCTGAATCAAGGTGAGGTAAGCGTAGGATCAATGATCACGAGAGTTTTTGCTTTCAACGAGCCCTCAAGAGTCCAAAATTTTGAAACCTGGATGAACAAAATGAGATTGAAGGTAGGCTTGCCAGAAGGAGACAGAAAAGTGAGCGATGTCGATCCTGCAATCACAATTACTCAGGAACAGTAGCTCCTTTGAGAACTGAGCTATAATTCACTTGCCGAATCTCTTCAACCAACCTGTGCTGAGCACTGCAGCATGGGCCACTGTCCCGAACCCTAACCCAAATTATACCATCTCTTCCGACAAAAAATTTCAGCCGCACTGAAAAATACCAAAGTGTCATCGCTGGAGACCCTTCAATCATTTCCCACGATAGCGCTTGGCGGTCATTGTGATATTGTTTAACGCGCTTTCACACTCGGAAAGGTTCGAAAATCAGTGCCCAACGCTTATTTTCCCTTTTTGTTTCTTATTCCTTTGATTCCGTGGCGATTCCGGGGCATCCCTAAACTGCCTGAAATTTGAACCCCATACTCTTATTTGTTGAGACCGCATACATAACGTGAGGCTTCAACCAACTTGCAAAGATACTTCTCGTTACTAAAAACTACAGTGGACGTCTGCCTCTGCTTGTCTTTCACCGGCCATTACCTTGTCTTTCGATAATGAGTTTAAAGAGACGTTCATCCAGAGGTGAAAGAGGATACACCGAAAGCCCTCAAGGGACTACCAAGCGCAGGCTTTCGGTGGCTGATTCGAAGCAAAGACTCGTTGATCCATCTGGTCTGGGAAAGCTATCTAATCAGTTGTTGACCAATCAACTTAATAACCAGCTGAACAATCAAATTACAAGTCCCTTGAGTCCTTTGGCGGGATCAAGCCCTACCCTAGCTGCTGTCAAGAGACAGTCAGATGTTGGGGTTATCGTCGATGACCAACAACAGCAGCCTCAGCAAAATATGGATGTTGATAGTGAATCTGAAACAGAGGTCTTGCCCAACGGTCTCTCCTCTGCAGTCACGGCTGCCGCCCAGAGGTTCATGAATGGAATGGAATCTCACGAGTGGCAAAGAACTATCGAGAAGGTGGTGAAGTCTGTTGTGTCTGTGCAATTTGCCGACGTAGTGCCTTTCGATACAGAAGGCGCAGTTACTAGCGAGGCCACTGGTTTTGTGGTGGATGCAGAAAGAGGAATTGTAATGACTAATCGACATGTTGTGAATGCAGGACCCTTCTGTGGTTACGTTGTTTTTGACAATCATGAAGAATGTGATGTTAAGCCAATTTACAGAGACCCCGTTCACGATTTTGGATTTCTGCAATTTGACCCCAAAAAGGTCAAGCACATGCAAGTGCAACAGCTCAACTTGCGACCCGACTTGGCAAAGGTTGGTTGTGAGATCAGAGTCATTGGTAATGATGCTGGTGAAAAACTGTCCATTTTGGCAGGTTTTATTTCTCGTTTGGATAGAAATGCTCCCGAGTATGGATATTTGACTTATAATGATTTCAACACCGAGTATATTCAGGCTGCTGCTTCTGCTTCTGGGGGTTCTTCTGGTTCACCAGTAGTAAACATTGATGGTGATGTGGTGGCACTTCAAGCTGGTGGTTCCACTGAGGCCTCCACTGATTACTTTTTGCCTCTATTTCGCGGTCTTAGAGCTCTTAAATGTATCCAAAATCGAGAACCAGTGACTAGAGGCACATTACAAATACAATGGATGCTCAAACCTTTTGATGAGTGCAGAAGATTGGGCCTCACAGAAGAAGCAGAGTTGAAGGCTAGAGAACAGTTTCCTGACACAATAGGTCTCCTGGTTGCAGAGACCGTTCTCCCTGAGGGCCCTTCTGATGGAAAGATATTTGAAGGTGACATTTTAATCTCCATCAATGGTGAAAATATTGCCAAGTTTATCACGGTTGACGAAATCCTTGATTTTCATGTCGGAGAAACTATTGATATAGTTGTTCAACGTGGGGGAGAAGTGATCGAAAGTCAAATCTCAGTTGGTGATCTGCATGCCATCACACCAGATAGATATGTGGAAGTTGCGGGGGCGATTTTTCATGATATGTCCTATCAGATGGCTCGCTGCTACGCAATCGCTGTTAAGGGAGTTCTTATCTGTAGTCCCTCGGGCTCTTTCAGAATGGACAGCTCAGAATCTCGGGGTTGGATTTTAGATAAAGTCGATGATAAACCAACTCCAGATTTAAAAACCTTCATCGAGGTAATGCGTAATATACCTGATGGCCAACGAGTTTCAATTGAAACGCGTCATATGAAGGATCTTCATTCAATTAACCACGATATTACTTATATTGACCGTCATTGGAATTCGTCATTCAGACTTGCTGTCAGAAATGATGAGACTGGTATCTGGGATTACACTGATTTGGGAAAACCTCCTTCTCCCGCTCCCATAAAGACGCAGGTGGCCAAATTTGCTAATTTCAAGATAGAAGAGTCTCCTGAATGCTCTTATTTATACAGGGCTTTTGTTCTCGTGGCAGCGTCAATTCCCGTTCGAATCGATGGATTTTCCCGCAATGTCAAATCAAGCTATGGATTGGTTGTTGACGCTGCAATGGGTCTGGTCTTGGTGTCAAGAAACACAGTACCCCATGATTTGGGTGATATTCATATCACAATTGCGGACTCTGTGGTTGTTCCTGGAAAGGTAGTCTTTCTTCACCCGTTACAAGGTTATGCGATTGTGAAATACGACCCTTCCCTAGTTAGCGCTCCTATTGAGTCTGCAAAGCTTAGCAAGGTTCCTTTAAGACAAGGTTCCCGTGTTACCTTTCTTGGTTTTAACAATAACTGGAGAGCTTTGGCTACAAAAACCAAAGTAACTGATGTTTCACCAGGAACAATTCCTGCCAATTTTGTCATGCCTAGGTACAGAGCTATTAATCTGGATGCGATTGCCGTTGAAGCCCCTATTGCTATTCAGTGTGGGTCAGGAGTACTGGCAGATGACGATGGTGTTGTTCGTGCACTTTGGCTTTCATGCCTGGGTGAACATTCTGCTGATGGTAGGGATACAGAGTATCGACTTGGTATTGACATGAGTGTAATGTACAATGTCATTTCGAGAATCCGTGAAGGAACAGTTCCCAAGCCACGATTTCTAGATATCGAGATTGGCCCTATTCAAGTGTTGCCGGCTAGGATCCGAGGTGTTTCTGAAAAGTGGATCCAAAAGATTTATGAAGCAAACGCAGACCTTCATCAGCTTTTCTGCATTTCCAGGATTGCTGCATCCCTTGTCGAAAATACTGACCCTTTGAAATCTCTTCAAGAGGGCGACATTATTCTTGCTGTGAACGGTAAGGTTCTCACGAGAGTATCAGAACTCGACGTTATGTTTGATAAGACAGAGCTCGAGCTCACGGTCGTAAGAAACAAGCAGGAACTTGTTTTGACTGTACCAACAGTTTCGTCTGAAGACTTGGAAACTGATCGGGTGGTGGTTTGGTGTGGAGCACTTTTACACAAGCCACATCATGCTGTTAGACAGCAGATAAAAAAATTACATAGCGGGGTCTATGTATCTGGTAGAGCTCCGGGCTCTCCAGCGGCGCAATATGCGATTCACACTACAAATTTCATCACGCATGTGAACGGTATTGAGACACCTGACTTGGACAAGTTTCTTGAAGTGGTAACCAAAGTTCCGGACAATACCTATGTAAAACTCCGAATTGTGACTTTTGATAACGCACCATTTGCCTGCTCAATCAAAACTAATTATCACTACTTCGGCACGTCTGAGATTTGTAAGGATCATGAAACTGGTGTATGGAAGAAGTATACCTACGAAAATGGTGAAAGAATTGAAGTGTAGATTAATTTTATAGAGAAATGAAGGTGTAGAAACGATAAATTTGTGTTAGAAGTAAGCATGTATTTGTAGATGGAGCTGGATTGATTAAAACTGCAAATTGGAATTTAAATTGCAGGGATTAAAAGTAAAGCCATGATAGAAATTAAAAAGGTAGTCATGACACCAATTGATGTTGATGGAGCTGCACCAATAGCAACAGTGGCTATTGATGAATTACCTGCACTTTTCGATCCAGTAGCAAAGGCTGAGGAGTGTTTAGACGGACTAACGGTCACAACAACGGTTGCTACTTTGGTGACAATGGTATGATCGGATGTAAAAACAGAAGAAAGTGTTGAGGTATAGATGTTGTGATTTACAACGGTATCTAAGATGGATACTGGCTTTGGGTTAGACGGTAAGCTGGCGGCTGCAGAAGAACCAATGCCGGCAACAGTTGAACTTTTTGCCACAGCGTTAGCAGATTTTCCAGATGGTGAATCAGAGGCACTGTGTTTAATTTCAGACGAATGAATCGCACTAGAAGGGCTGCCATGGTGAGAACTTTCAGGTAAGCTTGAAGATGAGCTTTCAGAAATATCGTTCCGTGAAGCAGTCACGGTATTGATGACATTCACAACCGCCACAGACGAATGAATCGCACTAGAAGGGCTGCCATGGTGAGAACTTTCAGGTAAGCTTGAAGATGAGCTTTCAGAAATGTCGTTTCGCGAAGCAGTCACGGTATTGATGACATTCACAACTGCCACTGTCTCTCCGTAGTTAACTTGATTTCCGCTATTAGTTGTAATCGTAGCCACACTCCCACTATTAGTTGCTGTTTTCAATGTTGACACACTGGTGGGCGCTTCTGGAGACTCTTTGTTTGACTTGGTCACAGTAACAACAGTCGACACTAAGGATTCCGAATTGGTTCCTGGAATAGTGGTTGAACCAGAAGGTTTTGTTTGAGAGGAAGATACTAAAGAACTAGTTGTATCAGAAGAAGAATGAGATGGAATGGAGGTAGATGATGAAGATGACGATTTTGAAGTTGTTGTTGCAGAAGATGATGGCGGCGAGGAGGGAGATGATGATGAAGATGACGACGAGGACGAGGACGAGAACGAGGACGATGAGATAGATGATGAGGACAACGATGACAACGATGAAGACAAAGATGACGATGCAGATGACAACAAGACAGATGACGTTAACGACGACGATGATGTAGGGGACGGTGCAGAAGGTGACAAACTAGAGCCAGTCACAATACTCGATGTGGCAGAACAATATCCAATAGAATGAGAAGTAGCGGCTGGGCATCCAAGTAAATCTTTCGCAATAAACTCCTCCACAACCTCATTGACAAGACCGTAAAATGACTTACAGAGAAGGCAAGTACCAACAGTATTGCTAACATCTGACAGAAGCGCACAGACACATGGAAAGAGACCCGCACATCCCGTCAATTGTGTGGCAGCAATGAGACAGCTCGCAATACACTGTTCTGGACTTCCGAGTACTGAAGTGGCTGCAGCACTATTAGACAAACATGATGGAACTGTTACCGTGGAGGATGGATTGACAGTGGAGGTTGGATTAACAGCATTGATAGCACCACCAAGTGAAGATACCAAACCTGACAGAGAAGGTGGCAAATTTCCACCAACTGGTGGTGAAGAGGTGCTTGAGTGAGAGGCCAAGGTGGTAATGGACGAAGCAGGTCCTGAAGTTGTTATAGTATTTGTGCTCTCTGGCGAAGATGATGAGCCAGAAGCAGAACTAACTGATGATGAGGGTGGATTAGAAGAGGTGCTAGAAGAGGTAGATGTGGTTACAGAAGGAGTCGCAGATGTAGTAGATGAAGATGTGGACAATGAAGAAGCCGTGCTTGTAACAGGACAGATGCTGAGCGATGGCGAGGTTACACCAGGGCAGCCAAGAATGTTCTGAGCGACAATACCTTCCACAATAGTATTCACGGTTCCGTAAAAAGAGGAGCAAAGCAGGCATGTACCAACAGTGTTACTGACATCTGATAATAAAGTGCACACACAAGGGATAAGACCAGCACATCCGGTTAAGTGAGTAGCAGCAATCAAACACGAAGCAATACAGTCCTCTGGAGAACCAATCACCGACGTTGCAGCCGCAGCATTTGTTACACATGACGGCACTGAAGTAGCAGTGGTGGATGGACCAAAAATAACAGGATCCAATGCGGGTATCAAACCACCAATCACTGAACCTATGGCCGGCAGAAGTTGTGCATTTGCATATGAAAGGAAGGGTAGTGCCTGAACGAGTGGAATAATAGGCGACTTCATAGTAGGAATTTTAAGGAGTGTATGGATACTGATCTTCTAAGGCGATATGAACCCCTATATATACATTTTACACGAACCTCCTCGATACCGTGTCGAAAGTAAAAGAAAAACACCATACACAAGAGGCGTGCTCGACCCCGGAAAGCCCCTTGGATTGTTTTGAACATGGAGATCCCTCTTTTTGCACAATTTTGGCAGTTGGCCTGTGAACATGGATATTTCAATCCACAAATCTGATCACTAGGATCTCACTATTATTTCAGCAGTCACTCGATTTATGGTGGAGATTCTTGAAGCAGGGGTAATTCAATCGTCTTCATATTCATCCCGATACCCGTCGAGAACCAATTAGGTCAGCTGAGGTTTTGCGCTCATTGTGCGGATCCTTTGTATCCTCAATTGTGGGTCACTAATCAGCAAACTGAGCATTTCCGTAGTGGCACGTTCAGCGAAATTGATACTGGCAAAGCCATTGCATAGTGAATCTTAACTACTTTGCACGTTGGCGAGCGTTTCAGGTTCTCCAAGTGCCCCTGGTGGTGATCGGGGCGATGAACCTGGCGCCCATGCCATTTTGAAGATCACCAACCAGGGAGTGGAGACAATAACACCTGGATCAAGTCGAGATGTTACAAGACATGAAGTTATCTTTTCCAGTCTCAGTCGACCTTGCGATGAATTTTAGTGCCAGTAGTGCCAGTTTTAAGTTGGTCGTTTAGTAGTAACGACGCAAGGCGTTGGCATTTGAGTACCTGACTGGTGCCTGGCATGCTACTACCAAAAGAAGGCAAGGAAAGAGATACAGACCCACATTTTTAGCCGGCTGTCGATAGAAAATTTTAACTTTCGATGGCAAGGATCGACTTTTGACGGCATATTTTACAGCCAAAATAGGGTGCCTGCAGGTTGGAATTTCCTTTTTGATCGGGAAATGAATTTGTGAGTGGGGTCCTGTGGGAAGTTTACCCCCTAATTCAATTTACCTAGACATAACGAAACTCAGAACAGGCATTAACGAGACGGCGAAATGGAGTCAATCCTTGCCGAGTTCCCTATTAATAGTGCCTGTCATTGTTTTGCCAAGTAATTATATACCGACTATTACCACAGAAAATTTATTCAATACTATCCCTATTCATGCATCGGCGACTGTCGTGCCGTGAGCCGGTCAACATGTTTCTGGCAAAGGTAAGCACCACTATGGCTTACTTGGCCCTTGTAGAAATAAATTCGCAAAATGCCATAGCGTAGCCATCTAAATCATAGGAAATTTTGTGTGACAGCTTGTAACCATCCAACACTCTTGGCAATGATAGCTCTTCATTTCCATAGGACACGAACAGCGTGACAAAGAACCGTCCTGGTCTGAAAATCTCAACAACCTTTTCTACTGCATCATTGGTGGACATTCCATATTTAGAATAGTCAATGTTACTTTCGTAAGAAGCGTAGGAACAATGCTTCTCGGGAGTGACATGAATGGTGAAATAGGACTTATTGTCCACCAACGCATTGCAAGAATAGCCACATGGAGTGAAACCAAAGGCGTCAATTACCTGGTTCTTTGCAGGAACTATTGCGTCAATTCCAGAGGCTCTGGTCATTCTTGAACCTGATTCGTGACCAGGGTCGACATCAGTAGTCAACGAGTCGAGAGAAGAAGTTTCAGAGTCAGAGTCAGCCCGCTTATCAACAATTCTGGGAGCAACAAACTGAGAGGCTCTGGAATTGGGCAAATCAGTCATGAGAATCTCCAAAGTTTGATCATTGCAGTAGTCATCATTAGGAGAAGTGGTTGTGATACCAAGAGAACTGGATGCTGGCTGAGGAGAGGCAGAAAACAAATGCCAGTGATCAGAAGCCACATTACCCACCTTATAAGCGACGCCATTGGCAAACATGGACTTGAGCCATGCCACTTCATCTTCCCATGAAGAGTGAGGGTGAAGCTGCTTGTCGGGAAACAAAAATGATCTTCTGGAATAAAAGACTCTAAAAACAGAGTCGATGCCAGCGTTTGCAGCAATAAGCTTCAGCATTGGCTCAATTCCCGAGATCAGGGTTGTTGTGCCGCACGTCTTGAGAATAACCTTGTGGTCAAAAACAAAAAGGGAAGACTCGGACAGGACATAAGAATCAAGTTGCGCTGAAGAAGTGACAGACAGAATTTTGCACTTTACAAAATCCAGGATCTCCTGCCACTCGTCCCTAGAGATTGACTTTCTGAGAGAAGCGCCACTAGGCAAGGCTGAAGCGTCCGGAGCAAACCACATCTCAAGAAGCTTTTCAGGGCCCTCGAAAGAATCAGTGGAGTCCAAAGAAGCAGAGGCTTCGTAGTCAATATATGTTTTCATTGAAACCATTTCGCTCATTAATATAGGTGGGGATAATGAAGAGAATTATCTGGGCTTAGCTGGTCGCGACACACGCAGAAGGCTCTCCAAATCCATACGGAGATAAGTTGTTTGTAAGTCGATACTCTTTAGTCGATCTTCAATAGGGGTCTAGTTAACCACACCTATTGGAAATCGTACCCAAAGAACCTCTTGAAACCAATGGAGGTTGTAGATGATTCCAGAAAAAAAAAGGAATCCGGTCGACAAAATAAATCTGTTACAAAAAATAACAGATGTAGAGTGTCAGTTCAAAGTATTGTAAAAGAACTTCGCTTGTGAGAGAGGCAAACGTGGAAGTTTTTAGCAAGGACGAGAAAAAGTTGGTAAAAAGTTTGGTTCTCGGCAAGTGAAATTTATTTAAATTTCAAGGCGCCTTTGAGTGTCCAGCCTGTGACCGTCGGGAGCGCATAATTAAATTTTTGCTACTTTGATTGCTATTTTGCCACGTGCACACATTCCAGGGGAACACTGGCCGTGCAATGAGAAAGCAGTCAAAGTCAACTCTTTGAAATGGCCTGTGTGAATTTCAATTGATCATTTTCCCGCTTCTCAGACCATTGCTATACCATGGTAATTTGCGGCCTGTCTCGGTGTCCGCCCAGAGCCGCCTAGTGGTACCGCCCTATTTTCGAGGTCACAATTTCAACCATTGGCACACGGCACAGTATGCCTGGACGATACCTGAAACTCAAAGCATTTGAAATAGAAGTGAAGATTGCAAGCAAACTCTGTGGAAACGTGTACTGATTACTTTTCGCCCATGGATCTCGCCGCTATACTCCAAAGCACTGCATTGCAAGCGGACAGCCAGCAATTAACGGCCCGTCGCAATAACTAGCACACAGTGCAAACCTTGATAGGCATGTGGTTCTGTCAGGGTAAGGGACTAGTTCTGATAGTCCTCATAGTTCTATAGTTCTCATACTTTCACGAGATGGATGTCTGCATATAGCTTGCATCTTGATGCAAGGACTCACGTGCACCCAGACGACGCTGAGCTGCCCTGGGTTTGCTGTTTTATCCAGACTGTCGGTTCATTGCACCTTCGCACAGCTATTCACTTTCAGTGAGTAACAAGCCCAGTAGCTGACAGTTCAAAGTTTGCACGCGCCGAGAAACGCTGCCGAGTATTGCCTCTTAGCCTCTCAGCACTGGTGTTCGACAAATAGCATTTGCCTGGGGAGAGCTCTTCAATAGCGTTCACCGCAGTTCATTTAGCAATCCATATATATTGTTTACAGCTTGAATTGAAAGATACCCGCATCTAGCACCGGCTGCCTCTAATATACATTAGGGGCAGCTCCGAGGGCCGTCTTGCAGAGTCCCGTGCAATTTTGAGACGACAAATTGTGGTAATGACTGGCAGCTAGAATAGTGGCAATATTTGGCCACCATGATGATGACAATGACATCAGTTGCAAGCGGCCCTGCCCGATTGGCGCGCGAGTTGCTTCGTTGTCGATCCGCCGACGATGATCCGAGCGGAGTCGACGGCTAGTGCACTAAAATGACTATTCTTATCAACCCCCAGCTGCTGGTCCCCCTCACTGTTGCGGCACTGCTTTGCATCTCCTCTGGGCGGGGCTCCATCGGACGGCTGTGTTTGAGTCAACCCCCAGCATTCTGCGCCGTAATCACCCTCCGTGTGATTGGGCCACGACCGAAACCGGACCGCCACCGATATCGGCGTGCAAATTAGGTCGTCCCCAAAGAAGTATATAAGCCGTCTAGTGTCGAGAAAAAATAAGCCAACGACCAGTTGTCACAATGTCTGCTCCATCAACTCTTTACGATAAAGTGTTTGCCGACCATGTCGTCTCCAAGACCGGCGATACCTACCTGATCTACATTGACCGCCACCTGGTGCACGAAGTGACGTCTCCACAAGCGTTTGAAGGACTTCGCAATGCTGGCAGACCTGTGCGAAGACTCGACTGCACGCTGGCCACCGTTGATCACAACATTCCAACCACCTCGAGAAAGACGTACAAAAACATTTCCACTTTCATCAAGGAAGACGACTCTCGTCTCCAGTGCACAACGCTTGAGAAAAACGTCAAGGACTTTGGCGTCCGCTACTTTGGTCTTGACGACAACCGTCAAGGAATTGTCCACGTGGTTGGCCCCGAGCAGGGATTCACGCTGCCGGGAACCACCGTCGTTTGTGGCGATTCGCACACTTCGACCCACGGCGCGTTTGGTGCGCTGGCCTTTGGAATTGGAACTTCCGAGGTGGAGCATGTGCTGGCCACCCAGACCATCATTCAGTCCAAGTCCAAAAACATGAAGGTGGAGGTTTCGGGCAAGTTGAGCACAGGCATCACTTCCAAGGACCTGATTCTGCACATTATCGGCCAGATTGGCACCGCCGGTGGAACCGGTGCTGTCATTGAGTTCTGCGGCGACGCCATTCGCGACCTGTCCATCGAGGCCCGCATGTCCATGTGCAACATGGCTATCGAGGGCGGCGCCCGTGCCGGCATGATTGCCCCTGACGAGAAGACCTTGGCGTACGTAAAGGGCCGTCCACTGGCGCCCAAGGGCGAGGAGTGGGAAAAGGCCGTTGCGTACTGGAAAACACTCAAGTCGGATCCTGGTGCCAAGTGGGACATCGAGGTCAACATCAGAGCGGAAGACGTCATTCCCACCGTCACCTGGGGAACGTCGCCAGAGGCTGCCCTGCCCATCACTGGAAAGGTTCCAAACCCGGCCGACTACGAAGGCAACCCCACCAAAAAGGCCTCCATCGAGCGTGCGCTCAAGTACATGGGCCTCGAACCAGACGTCCCGCTCCAGGATATTGCAATTGACAAGGTCTTTATTGGCTCTTGTACCAACTCTCGTATCGAGGATCTGCGCACTGCCGCGGCCATTGTCAAGGGCCGCCACATTGCCGACAACATCAAGGCAGCCATGATTGTTCCAGGCTCCGGCCTGGTCAAGAGAAAGGCCGAGAAGGAGGGTCTCGACAAAATCTTTGAGGCCGCCGGCTTCGAGTGGAGAGAACCAGGCTGCTCAATGTGTCTCGGAATGAATCCAGACATTCTTCAACCCCATGAGAGATGTGCCTCCACCTCCAACAGAAATTTCGAAGGTAGACAAGGTGCTCTGTCTCGCACTCACCTTTGTTCTCCCGCCATGGCTGCGGCCGCTGCCCTCAAGGGTAAGCTTGCCGATGTCAGAGAATACCTTCCAAAGGAGTTTGCGTCTTTGAAGATTTCGTCCAACGACGAGGACGACAAAAAGGCTGCCGCCGAAACTCCTATCCAGTCGCATGCCACCGAGAGCACCGAGGCCGTCGAGACGGAAACAGACTCAAGTGAAAAGGCTGCCGCCGCCGGTGGAATGCCAAAGTTCGGCGTCGAGACTGGTATCGCAGCGCACATCCCTGTTGCCAACATTGACACCGATGCCATCATTCCCAAGCAATTTTTGAAAACAATCAAGCGCACAGGTCTTTCGGCCGGTCTTTTTTATGAGTGGAGATTCAATCCAGATGGCTCAAAGACCGAGTTCATTCTCAACAAACCAGTCTATGACCACTCCAAGATTCTGGTCATTTCTGGAGATAACTTTGGCTGCGGTTCCTCCCGTGAACATGCGCCCTGGGCTCTCGCTGACTTTGGCATTCGTGCTGTTGTTGCTCCTTCCTTTGGAGATATTTTCTACAACAACTCTCTCAAGAATGGTTTGCTTCCAATCAAGCTTGATGCTGACATTATCAAATCTAAACTTGTTCCAATTGCTGAGGCTGGCAAAGAACTTTCCATTGATCTTCCAAACCAATGCATCAAGTACGGCGATGAAAAGTTGGCCGAGTTCACAATTGATGCATTCAACAAGGACTGTCTTGTCAACGGTCTCGATGAAATTGCCTTGACTTTGCACAAGGACGATGAGATCAAGAAATATGAGGCAAAGAGATCCGACAAATTTTCTTTCCTCGAGTCTGAAAATGGCGCTCCGCTCAAGAACAGCAAGGCTGCAGGCAAGCTCGGCCAAGACTGGTGATCATTATCAGGCTGTTTGCTGACAAAACTCTGGTGACAAAAAAGTAATTGAATGCAGTTAAATAATTTTATTAAAGTTAAATAGTGGGATTTGAATTTCCAAATGCTACATACACTCAATCGTACCAAACCTCGCCCTTGAGGATTCGCTCCGACACTGGCGTTGGCGCCCGTGCCATGGCTTGAAACCCTGGCTTGAAGTTGATGGCCACCGACGGACGTCGATGGTGGTGGTGGTTGCACACTCCATTACAGTTTTCTGATGCGGGCGGGAGAATCACCTCGCCTGCGAATGATGAGGAACGCCGATGCTGAGGAAATACATCTGGCCAATTAGAGGCCCCAGTGCCGCTACCCACAGAGCTCATTGAGCTGATGGATCCAACAGACGGCCGTCGCCGTGAAGCTTGCTGAGCCGTGGTGTAGAGCTGTTGAGCCAAGGGAGAGAAGGAGGTTGGTGAGGTGGGTGAATTGGAAGATGCTGTAGATGAAGAAGGCGAGTGGTGAGGAATTCTGAGAGGACTTGTCATGGTGACGGTTAGATGTCTAAAGAAGCAGCACTGACGCTATTTATCTTGCAGATCGAAAAGTTTTGCTCGAACCATCTTTACCCCAGAAAAAGAATAGAATTTCTTTTTTATTGGCTGCCACTTCAAAAAGTAATTGGGAACCACCCCCGCTAAGTACTCCAACTAGCAAGTGTCGGTACGCCGCTATCAGTGCGGTACTAGTAGGTTACGCAGCTCATCGAGTGACTTGTTTCACTGCTCCTCCTCTCCAAGCTCTTGTTGCTGGTCTCCCCACAATTTCCCAATTAAGCTTAGCGTGCATGCCAATGTTGAATCACCCTCTCCACAGGTAACGGTCAAGCAGGTGACGCCGAGATAAGAAGGGATGAGGACAAGGCATCGCAGGACGAGGTGCGTCATATCTTGTGTAATGTCTGAGTTGACTGGCAAAAAAAAAGTATAAGATGTGCATTGAAGCAGACTTGGAGCGACCCACTGGTAGTAGCCTCGACTCGAACCGCATTGCAACAGCGGACAACCTTGGTCGAGCAACGCTCCCTCAACTTTGTTCAACCCGCCGCTGTCTTGCCCAACTTATCATTCACCATGTCAGCTGATTTCACAATCACGCACTAAAATGAATGTGAGATTCCCAGGGGCTCTCGCAACATTCCTTGCAACAGACTTCCATCTTGGTATTCGTGACGTAACTATCACCTCGTCTCACATGCTGCTCTTTGTAAGGTGATGTGTGTCCGAAGCAACCAGACAAGAGCATTGCTAAGTGTGCAATATTTTCCAGTTTAATAGAGCATAAGCTCTTTACGGCAAACTCGGGGATGCTTAACTAGTCCTGGCCCCAGTGATTAGCGAGATGGTACTTTCCGTTTCCGCTTCCGTTACCGTTTCCGTTTCCGCTCCAATTCAGTGAATGTGTGCGGGACAATTGAATTGAATGCATCAATGAGTTCCTCAAGCTCACTTACCAAAATCCTGACTAGAGGCGTTGCGTGCATAACCATTGAGTCTCCAGAACATGGTTCACGCCGCTTGTTCATCCACATGGTGTTTGAAGCACTCCTTCTCTAATACAAGTATCAGCTAGAGTTCTCTAGTTACTCTCGTTATCATCTTCGCTGCTGCGATCTTTCTCGCTGGCACTGCTGTCGTTGTCACTATCGTTGTCACTGCTGACACTACTGTCGCTGTCGCTATCGCTATCGTTGTCACTGCTGGCACTGACTAGCAACGATTTTCTTTCCTCGAGTTCATCGTTGTCTTCTAGAATCATCCTATTCGGCAACCTTGGCAAGGTTGTTTCACAGACTCTTGTGTCTGTCAGCAATCTATCAACGAACTCGTCCATATGAATCAACGACACTTGATCTCCTTGTCGATATCGTAGCTTCCTGTAATCACCCAGAAGTGGTTCCAACAATTTGTAAACTTTAGCTGCAGGGTATAGTAGTCTGATATACATAGCTGCTAGGGCCGTTAAATACTTGAACTCTGCCTGGTTTAAATATTCCAATACAATCTCTTCCTCTGGCTGGAGTTGAATCATTTTAAACAGCAAGCACAAAAATGGCGTAACTTGCAGATTTGATGACGATGTACCTCCAATGCATTTGAGCTCAACCGCCAAATCACAAAGTGTCGCAGAGTCCAGATTGAAACATTTTTCTTTCCAATACATGGAATCATATATACGTTCGCGAATAATCTTTTCTATTAACAGGGAAGGATTGAGGTCAAATTGACCTTGTACCATACCACGTTCATTGGTATAATTTGATGCCATCAGAAAAATATAATAAATATCGAGAACTACAGCTGTGCTTCGCGGTCTACCTGCAAAAACTAACCTAGCTTGACAAAAGTGGAAATTAGTGTGATTATTTACTATGACCCCCATATTGAGGTTATACACTGATGGCGCACTGACAAAGCAGGAGACCTCAAAATCATGAACAAACATGACTTTATTAGATCTTCCTGCTGACGTTGTCTTTTCAATTTGTTCTCTACTGCTTCCCAATGAAGGTATTCGAAATTATAACAACTTAAGCAATCTTCGATTATGCTCCTCGGTATCACATAAACTGATTGAACAATATAGCAGGCATCTTTTAGTTCAAAATGTAGGTACGACGGTGACTGACAAGCTCAAAAAAGATAGCGGGAGATCCTATTATCTGTTGTACGTGGCTAGCCTCAAAGATTACTGCTTCTTTGATAAATCGTCACTCGCTACTGCGGAGTCAGATTGCCACAAACTAGATTCCTTGTATTCATTGGACGCTCATGTTGGGTCCTGGAGGCTTATTGAAAATGCCAAAGAAACTCCTTGGGGTCAATCTCTTTACGCTGCGAACGTGCATTGGCTGCACTTGGTTTGTAAGCCTTGTTTCACCACCCCTGGTCTGTTCACGGCATATATGGATTTCAGAGCGATGGAACCTCTTCAAATTGGTACATTTGATTTTTTCTTAGATAAAGAAGAAAATGATGCTCACGTTTCATTTGAAACAGTCTTTACTATTAGAAGAGCCGTTTCTCAGGAAGTTGTTCCGATGGAGGTGATGGTGTTTACTGCTTATATTTCTCAACCAGGTTGCTATGAGTTTCACATTAGAGAAGAAGGGCGTAGGTTAAAAAGAAGCATCATGTTCAACTATCTTGTATTTGAAAAAGCAGATGGTTCTAGCGAGGTTGTTAGAACGCACAAAGATCTTGTCCCAGAGAGGTTTGACTTGTACAAGATGATACATGAGTATAAGAGCGAGGGGTTGAGTAAAGAGCTCGGAGAGAAAAAAGATGAGAACTGAGTAAGAGCGAGAGTTCTGTGAAAGTCGTTGGTAGAGGGGATTTGACTGTACTAGTGGCGGAGAGCTCTGTTCTTGGTAAGTGACATGTATTTCTACCCACTGAGGTGACAAAGAGCTGCCGCGCTACTTGCTAATTGCATGCGAAGAATGATCCAAGAGTGCCGCTGGCAAAACGTTAACCGTCATAATTCCCGCCGCATTGCAAAGATGTCAGAGATGCTTCACATTTGATGATTGTGGAGTAAGTCAGCGGAGAGTCAAACAATTGCTGGATACTGTCTTGACATGTGAGACTATTTATAATTTAATCTCCAGGATATCGGTGAAATGAACCCTACAACTGTTCAACAACTGTAACAATTGCTTGCAGTATAGTCTTCTGAAGTTTTCCCGGAACACTTTGCCGATTCAGCTACAAAACCGGTGTATATAATCAGACAGAATCGGATAATTTCGGTACACTCTCGTCTCAATATATCATTCATACTGAAATATCACATCCGCATCGTCAGTTTCCCTTTTCGGCACATTCTCTTGACATCACCTTTTGCCAGTCAACCATGAAGTCGTTATTGGTAGTAGGAGGCACGGGATATCTCGGCCGCCACATCTGCTTCAAAGCGCTGTCTGCTGGCTGGAAGGTCACTTCACTTTCTAGATCGGGAAGAATCCAGCATTTGAACAAGGGATTCCCTATTTCTGCGTTATCTCAAATTGAATGGAAGAAGGCTGATGTGTTCAGTCCTGCAACTTATGAAGCGGACTTGCCTAAATACGACGCTGTGATCCATTCCCTTGGAACTGTTTCCTCAAATCCTGAATATAAATCCCTTGTAAATAGTGAGCTCTCTGATGTAGTATGGAAGCTACCCTCATTGGCTGAAAAGTTCCTGAAAGGTCCAAATCCAATGGAAAAGGGAGGAAGAGCCCAGCAGGAAAGGGATACCGTATTCAACAGGCTAAACAGAGATTCTGCTTTCATTGTTGCTAGAGCATTTGCAGAAACTGTGGGAGAGGAAGGTGAAAGAAAACCATTTGTTTACATTTCAGCAGAAGACTGGGCTCCATTGTTGTTGGAACAAGGCTATATTCGATCCAAAAGAGAAGCTGAGGATATGATATCTGGAGAGTATAATCTTCGTCCAGTATTTCTGCGCCCAGGTTTTATCACCAATGATTACGACAGTTGCACGTCAATTCGATCTCTAGCCTCTTTGGCTTTTCGAGAATCTTCTATATCTATCGAAACAGTTGCGAATGCTGCTGTAGAGGCTATTTCTGACGATTCTATAGAAGGTGTTGTATCCTTGAAGGCATTACAACAGTTTGCTAGCAAAACGAAAACTCAACCTGCTTTCAACTAGTCAAAATTTCAGCTTGAAATAAATTTAATTATATAAGTTACAATTGTGGACAATATGCGTCCCTTAATACGTAAATGAGTAGTAAGTGCTGGTACGACAGCCAGATACCATTTACTACGATTCGCGAACGCGTTCGCTATAACTTGACAACACTAGATGCTATGTTGAAACGTCTACCAGGTTTCTACCAGGTTAGCCGCCTACACGGTTCAATACCTCCTTATCTCCTAAAGGTCTTCAAAGGATTCTTTTTGAATTTGTTGTTGTATTTCTTTTTAGCAATCTTTTGACCGGCAGGCATTAAAACACGATCGGCCTTTCCACGAGCATCAGCAGGTAACAAATAATCTGGAATATGCTTCAACTCAGCTTTAATTCTATTAGGATGTAGATCCTGGTCATGCCTCAAAGCAACCAAATCACCAGGGTTTTCCTCGAAATGTCGTTTCAATTTGTCCGAAGAGAGGAGCTCCTTTTTGATTTCCTTGACTCTGGCCTCCCTGATGACCATCTTACTGATGCTAGCAAAAACATCGTTCATACGATATCTAAAAGGATCTAATTGAGACATATCAAAAGCATATGGCTTCACAGATGATCCGATTTTTTCTTGTGATTTGATAATTCTAGCAAGAATTTTTTCGTCCTTTTCAGCGGTTGCCAAAGTGGCCCCTTTATCCTTGCCCCATTTTTCCTTTGGAATTACAAATGATAGAGCCATGCCAGCTTTTCCAGCTCGAGCAGTTCTTCCAACTCTGTGCGTGTAAGCTCTTGATGACGTAGGCAAATCAAAGTTAAGTACACACGCAACATTGTGAAAATCTATACCTCTTGAAACACCAAATTCCCTGTCAGTTTCACTCTTTGAAGAAGCGGTCTTTCTATCTTCTTTATCCTGCTTATCTGTTTTGGTATCTTCATCTCTGTAATACGTCACGTCAGTGGCAAGAAGCAGATCAAAGACACCTTTATTGAATTGTTCGACCACATGAAGTCGAGATGCCAAGGGAAGCTCCCCATTTAAGACGCATGAGCCAACACCAAACTGCTCAAGAAACAGCTTCAGCTGGTAGCATCTATCGGTAGAATTAATAAATATGAGTGTTTTGCCTTTGATGAGTTTCAATTTGAAAATAACATAAGCAAGTAGGAATTTGTCTTTTTCAGAGCATTTGACGTAAAATTGACTGAGATTTGCATTTGAATCTTCACTGTCTTCTAATTTGATCACTGCCAAATTCCGACAAAACATTCGTTTGACTCTGTCGACTTCTGAGGACATTGTCGCAGACATGAGCCAAGATTGCATATTGTTCACAGGCAAAGCTTCAGCAAGATATTCCAAGTCATCATCATAGCCAAATGAAACAACAAGATCCACTTCATCAAGAACCAGATACTTGAGGTTTGACGTTTCCAAAGTTTTATCTTTTGCATGAGAGGCAGCGCCAGCCGGTGTGGCAACTACAATAGTTGGCCGCTGAGCTAGTAAAGAGTTCTGAACTGCACTAGATGAATCCTCTTGTGCAATATTGACGCACTGAATAATATCCGAGCAATAGATTGTAAGTTGACCGATAAGTTTTGTTACCTGCTCTGCAAGTTCTCTGGTTGGCACGAGAATGAGACCTTGAGTACGAGGTTCATCAGAGCTAGCCTTATCTACCAAAATCGATTGAATAATGGGAATCAAGTAAGCTGCCGTTTTGCCAGATCCGGTCCTGGCTTTTGCCAGAATGTCCTTCTGTTCATGTAGTGCAATAGGGATAGCTTTCGATTGAACAGGTGTTAATTCATGATACTCCAACTGATTGAATGCTTGCAGAAGTCGTTGATCTAGTCCAAGAGATTTGAACGAGGTCATTATGGCTTACAGAAAGAGAAAAAAGCACTCACGAACCGTGATATTTTTCAGATGATGCGGCTGAAATTTTTTTCGACAGGACTCCCTCATAAAAAAATGAGATTTTCAACAGCCTTTTAGGTCTTTTGATTCCTTATTTGGGTGAAGTGCATATTTAGCAGCATGGCGGAGAAGCTTTTAAGGATTTGGCACCGGTCCTGTCAAAGTTTCCAGGCACAGATGTTATGAAAGACGTTTAGCAATTATCCCACTGTACACAGAGAGCAATTGATATTTAACAGCTCTGTTGGAGACGTCTGAATGGCAGTAGCTAGTAGGCAGTTGATAAAACAAGGCTCCGTTGAATTGTTTAATTATGTGCGACCAACAAGCTTCAGATAACAAAGGCTGGCAAATTAAATATGGTTTAAATTAGTTCCCTGCTACTTGCGTGCTCGCACTTACCATGTAACTGATACACGTTCTCATCACTGTCCTCAACCATTTCGGATTGTCTACTATAACAATGTTCCGTTCCAACGTGAGACAATATCCTGTGATGTGTATATGTTCGCCTCTGTAATGATAAAAATTTATCTGGTTATATTACAATTTCTCGCTCAATTTTGGCATCACAGCGATGCACTCCATTTCAACATCCGCCCCTCCTGGCAACTGATGCATTGCAACACATGTTCGAGCAGGCTTACCGTTCTTAAAATACTCACCATAAACTTCATTGACTAGAGGGTAGTTCTTCATGTCCATGATAAACACATTGACTTTGATGACATGATCAAGATCAGTTCCTGCTGCCTCTAATACAGCACTCAAGTTAGCTAACACTTGATGAGCACGATCTTTAATGGTTCCTTCCTTCAATTTGCCAGTCGCTGGATCTGTAGGGAGCTGACCTGAACAAAACACAAGCCCATTGTGGACCATTCCAGATGATAACACCGGTCTTGGAACTGGCGCCTTTGGGGCTTTTACAATTTGTCTGTACTCCATAACTGTTAACCAAAATGCGACCTGTAATTCTAGATGCAGACTTTTTTAAATCCAAACTCTCGGGGAAATTTATCGGTAAATGCCTTATCAGCTAGCGAAAGTTCAGCCGCATTACCCCCCGCCAAACATGCTCCATAGTGTCAGCGGGGGGCATGACGGGCGGTCAAAGATAGCGTGATAGCGGAACCATCACCAACCCGATAAATGTCAGTGACGGACATGGTATAATAAGCAACTTAAAAGCAGATTGTACTCAGATCATGTATCGTTATTTTGACAGCATTGACAATGTTTGACAATCCGTACTCTGGTGGCTTTATCGCTTCGCAACCTTACAAACTCGATCCCACGATCGAAACCAAGCTCGATCCTGAATATGTTGAATTTTTCAAAGAAAATTTAACTGACAAGACTGCTTTGCTTTACACCCATTTGATGCCTCTTGATTGGCTTCGAGGGGGTGCCTACACCATGAAAGGTGAAGAGCCGAATGCTGAAGTAGCCAAGATTTACGACATCAAATTTTCGCGAAAGTATACCAACCTCGAGGACCCTGAAATTCCGGCGCGAGTATTCATTCCTCACGGTGAAGCTCCAGAGGGTGGATGGCCAGTTATGATTAGGTTCCATGGCGGAGGCTGGGTTTTTGGCGGTCTCTTTTCTGCCATGCCATATTGCACGCGCTTTGCTTCTTGGAGTAAATGTATTTGCGTGTCAGTCGATTATAGATTGGCTCCGGAGCATCCATTCCCGGCGGCAATCGAAGATTGTTATGAGGCTGTCATGAACATTTATGAGAACCCAGATAGATTCAAGGAGTTTGGCGGTATCAACATCAATAAGATTGCCATGGGCGGATGCTCAGCTGGAGGCAACATCACCGCTGTCATTGCTCATAAAATGGTCGATCCATCTTCAGAGTTCGCTAAAGCGGGACTGCCACTGCCGGTTTTGCAAGTCTTGAATGTGCCTGTTTGCGACAACACTGCGACACCGCGTACCCACAAGTCTTGGGCAGAATATAGAGAAACTCCACATTTGAATGAGGACAAAATGATGTGGTATAGATATCATTATCTCCCAGACACTAAAGAATGGAGCAATCCAGAGGCATCTCCGATATTCTATTCAGACGAATCATTTGCTAAACAGCCACCTGCTTTTGTTTCGGCATGCGAGTGTGACATTTTGTGCACAGAGGCTGAAATATACGCTGAAAAGCTCAAAAGAAATGGTGTTCAAACTCACCTTGAGATTTGGCCAGGTGTGCCCCATGTTGCTGGTTCACTGGACGGTGTCTTGACCCAGGGAAAGAGACTAGTCAAGGCAACGACCGATGCTGTAAGAGTTGCCTTCTACGGAGAATAGTCTAGTTAAAATTTATTTCATGTCATATAATACCTGAACAGTATTAGCTAAGTATATTAAGCCGTTAAACGTGAGAATATCGCGCGAGCTAGTGAGTTGTTACCGAGTCCGAATTGTCAGGATTAAAATTACCAATTTGGGACGGATCAGACATTATATTGATCCGTCAGCTATCGCTGACCGATCATACTGCCTTGAACTCAAGCGATCTGTAGCCGTTGCCGCCAACATGGCTATGCACGAGAACCAGGATTTACACTGAATCAAAGAAACTAAGAAGAGTGACCTAAGAACTACCGTTGCATACAAAAAGTGATATCAAAAACTATTGACTCAGCATTTTAGACCATCCATCAACCTCACCGGAGAATCACCAGCAGTTTCTGTGTGCCCCCACTTTCGACCATTTGTTCGACGAAGGCAACCCCACAACATTGTTCAGACGTCCCGGTCCCCCCGCCAGAACCCGATATGTCGGCAGTCACAATTGATAAGCGTGTGATAACGGAGGTTTCGCCGATCAGATAATCTGTAGATAGGGATAAGTATTGAATGCAGACTACAAATACAGCTTACCATGACCTAGAATCCCTTACTTTGAATTCCATTCACAATGTTCGACAATCCATACTCTGGCGGCTATATCCCTCCAAAACCCTACAAGATCGATCCCTCGGTTGAGGCCAAACTCGATCCTGAATATGTTGAGTTTTTCAAAGAAAACCTCACTGACAATGCTGCTTTGCTTTATACTCAGTTGATGCCTCTTGATTGGCTTCGAGGGGGTGCCTACACCATCAAAGGCTTCAATACCAATGTCGATGTGGCCAAGATCTACGACATCAAGTTTCCACGAAAGTATACCAACCTCGAGGACCCTGAAATTCCGGCTCGAGTATTCATTCCTCACGGTGAAGCTCCAGAGGGTGGATGGCCAGTTATGATTATGTTCCATGGCGGAGGATGGGTTTTTGGCGGTCTCTTTTCAGTCAACCCCTATTGCACGCGCTTTGCTTCGTGGAGTAAATGTATTTGCGTGTCAGTCGATTATAGATTGGCTCCGGAGCATCCATTCCCGGCGGCAATCGAAGATTGTTATGAGGCTGTCATGAACATTTATGAGAACCCAGATAGATTCAAGGAGTTCGGCGGTATCAACATCAACAAGATTGCCATGGGTGGATGCTCAGCTGGAGGCAACATCACCGCTGTCATTGCTCACAAGATTGTTGATCCATCTTCAGAGTTCGCTAAAAAGGGATTGCCACTCCCGGTTTTGCAAGTGTTAGTTGTGCCTGTTTGTGATAACACTGCGACACCGCGTACCCACAAGTCTTGGGCAGAATACAGAAATACTCCTCAGTTGAATGAGGACAAAATGATGTGGTATAGATATCATTATCTCCCAGACACTAAAGAATGGAGCAATCCAGAGGCATCTCCGATATTCTATTCAGACGAATCATTTGCCAAACAGCCTCCTGCATTTGTTGCAGCATGCGAGTGCGATATCCTGTGTACAGAGGCTGAAATCTACGCTGATAAGCTCAAGAGAAATGGTGTTCAAACTCACCTTGAGATTTATCCCGGTATGCCCCATGTTGCCAGCGCAATGGATGGTGTCTTGACCCAGGGAAAGAGATTGATCAAGGAAACAACCGATGCTGTGAGAGTTGCCTTCTATGGAAAGTAACCTAGGTTAAATAGTGATATAAGTGCATCTGAGCTAAATATCAGGCCAATATAGTCAGTCCTCAAATGTGAGCATCATTGAACATGACCAAAGCAAAAGAGATTACGCCGAGTCCGGCTTTATCTCGCGCTGTTCAAATTGAGTATATGCCGAAGCATCATATTTATTAACCTATCAGCTATACTGACGGGAATCAGGTGTTTCGGTCTATCTAGCGATCCGCAGCGGCCAAAAGCCGTTTGCCGCCAAATTGCTTGCTAAGCGCCAGAGTTAAGATCACCAATTCCGGAACTACAAAATGAGCATAGCAACAAATAGCGTGACAGTCGGAGGAAAGTTTTCAACTGAGATGTTTATTGCAATCAATGCCAGCAGTATACACACAGTCTTGAACTAACTTTGTTAGAGTGAAACTTAGCACTCTATTACTGGCCCCCACCAATTTAACCGTTTGTCCAAAAGAGGCAATCGCACTCAGCAAAACAGTATACCGAACGATAAGCGAACTGCCCAGAGGCGGTATCATGCAATCTTGATCATATCTCGTACTCATGTCATGGCACAATTCACAGGGCCTCATGAAAGCGAACGGACTGAGCAATCTTCTAAAGAGCCTACGAAAGCCGTCAGACGCAGTCGTACCTACAAACCGGGCCAGCCAAGATATGAGTGCCATTACACTGGTTGTCAAGGCTCTTACTCAAGATTGGAGCATTTGAAACGGCATCTTTCAAAACACCAGGGACCATCGTCAATGCTGATTTGCGATCTTTGTAATGGTGCATTTTCTAGGAAAGATGTACTGATACGCCACAAGCAGAGGACTCATGGAGTTTTCAAAAAAAACAACACTGAGAACAATGATCCGGCACTAGATGATGTTCATCCAACAGACAGCATTTCGAACGCTGGTAGTCCGCAGACTCCAACGGCTGGGTTGGTGGAGTCCTTAGGGCCAGGTATATTGACAAATTCTGAAACATCTTTCCCTGGCAATGTTAAAAACACTGATCAACTAAGAACTGTTGGAAACGCAGCTGAAACTCATCTTTCACACAATTCTCGGTTAGAGAATAATGACTCACATGTGATTATCTCTCCTAATCAAAAGTCTCATCACTCCCTAGTTGGAGAAAAATCTCTCATGTCCCATGATAGCCTAGGCATCAAAGAAGCAGGAATAGAAACGGAATATCATACACCAAGATTGCATCATAGTCGTCAAATGACCCCGACACCAGCCAGAACTATGTGGAACAATACTCAGAACACCTCATATCTTCTCAACGAAGATTTTATCGATTGGCTGATTACACAAAATGAACAGCTATCCGACCAAAGTCGTAGTCCATTCGAGGTCAAAGGTGATAGCCAGAGATTTGACTGGGCTCATGTGCAAGCCGAATTTGGTTCGGAATCGATAGACAATCTTGAACCGAATTTTTATTATCATATTCCAGACTTTCGCTCTGAGCCCTCTGTGAATGGAGACCTTTGTGATTTTGAAGTAATACACGGACTGATTACTCTTATCAATAGGCCAAGTGATCCTTTGGTAGTAAAGTTCATGACGCCGGCTTTTCTTTCACATGCACTGTCAATTTATTGGACTATTCATGTTCGATGGCCTTTTTTGCACAAACCTACATTTGACATGGCCACGGCTCCACCTCATCTACTATTGGCTATGATCACGCTGGGAATGGTTCTTGTTAAAGATCCAGAAGCCCATGAGCTAGCAATCAATATTCATACCAGCCTTCGGTTTTCTGTATATATGCTACCGGACTTTATGAAATCTCCGCCACTGTGGGCTTTTCAGACATTGCTTCTTGCGGAGATTTTTCAAATGTACGCCAGTACAGAGGAACAGCATGACATGGCCGTGAGATTTCACAATGTTTTGGCATCATCTTTGAGAGCTGAAGGTTTTATTGGGGATCGAAGTGCCTACATTGAGTCAGAAGGTGACAAGCTAGATTATGCACGTTCTCTTTCTAGCTTAAACGCGGATGAATTAGAAGAGAGATGGTATCAGTACGTTTTCAGGGAGTCTAAGATGCGGGTTGCATACTTTGTTTTCCATCTCGATACTCAGCATTGCATTTTTTTCAGGAAGCAAGCCTCAGTATATTTGGCAGACTTTCAATGTCCACTTCCTTGCCCTGAGGCTGTGTGGGAAGCTCCAGATGCATATTCTTGGAAAAAGGCACTCCTTCAACATCCAGAACCTCCCCCACCATTTCTCAACACTGTTTCTGCCTATTTGAAACTCCGTCCTCCAGAGATTTCCCTACTCCCCTGGAGCATGACCACTGTGCTCTATGGGTTGATTTCAATTGCATATAATATTCAAATGAGGGATCAACTAGTGAAGTTATCTGGTGAAAGAGAGAGGCAAGAAGAGAAGCGATTGATGAAGATGGTTTCTCAAGCATACAACGGGTGGATCCGTCAGTACAAAATCTTATTTATTTCCACAGGCAAAATTCCCCATGACCATCCATATTTTCTTGGATGCATGAGCGTTTATGAATTTGCACAGATGAGCCTTGGAATTCATGTTTTGAGCATTCAAAAATTTGTTGCTATTCTCTCACCTCAAGGCGATGAGCCCCTGGATGAGCTATTTTTGAGGGGTATGGTGGGATGGGCTCAGTCTGCTAGTGCAACAAAAGCTATTACGCACGCTCTTGACCTTATTGACCTGTTTTTGGCTCAAGATAAACCTTATGATGGTAGCAAGGAGACATCATTTCTGCGACCATGGACTCTGTACAATGCGACAATTGCTGTATGGACGTATCACTATTTACGTCGGTTCAATGAACGCCACATTGTGGATTCAGAAGGAGATTGTCTGAATTACTTGAGGGCATGTGTTGGACGTGACAGTGAGAAGGTAGTAGGGAATGAGTTGGTCAATCTTACGTCGGCTAACAAACCGTTGGCAGGAGTTCTATGCGATGTAAACAGAATGGCGGTTTGCAATGCAAACCCTTTAATTGAAGCGACGTTGTTAGCACTAGGGGGGTGTCGGATGCCAAAATTATTAGACCACTTGAGTATTATGCGAGGATTGATTGATGCTTGATTGACAATTCATAGTCATTGGGTAAGCAGGGCAGGGAGGCGATTTAGCTTGAAGCATTTAGACCTGCGGTTAATTAATTGTTCTCTTGATGCTATCATGAAACATATTCTTATGATACTATATATCCTAATTTTCGCACACTAATGGCTGAGGCAATAAATGCTAACCACCAGTTATTGTTATGGTAACCAGAAGACTACTATGTTTTCAAAAAAAGAATTATTTTCATAGATATTCTCTCAAATTATAACAAACCATAGGTGTAAAATATCGCACCTTAGTCTGTCCATTACAAGATGGCACTGCATCATGTGCGCCAAGATGTCAAAGTGAGCACATGTTCTTTGTTGAGATGTGAGCTGATGCTTCAGTTTGAGTGGGTTTGCCGAGGCTCCTAAATGTCAATTGAGAATATGCTCTACAAAAAAGCAGACAAGTAGACAAGCAGACAAGCAGAGCCTTCAGCTTGTCACAGCTTTCTATACAGTCCCTATCCTTCTTTAGCAGGCTACATTGAGTTTCAAATGAGCCAATTGACGGTGCCTACGGATAAGCTGAAATTCTTGACGGAATTACTTTTTTGGGGTAGTGGTGTTGCCGATTTGTTACTAAATCGCCTCGAGCACGCAATTGTTGGAAAAAAAATCCGGGGAATTGGCGAGACGGGAAAATGCCAAACCTATAAAAGGGAAGCGTGCCCAACCATTTTGATTGAAATTTGAAATTGTATAACAATGGTTGAATCATTACACCCAGAGACACTAGCCTTGCATGCCGGCTGGAGAGCGGATCCTACTACTGGTGCCGTCGCACCTCCAATTTTCCAAACTACCTCGTACCAGTTCAAAGATGCTGATCATGCTGCCAACCTTTTTGCTTTGTCTGAGCCAGGCTTTATCTACACAAGAATTATGAATCCTACTCAGGATGTTCTCGAACAGCGATTGGCCGCCTTGGAAGGTGGTGCTGCCGCTCTGCTGACCTCCTCTGGTCAGTCGGCCTCTGCTTTTTCCATTCAGGTTTTGACTAAACCTGGTGACAATGTTGTTGCTGGTACCGATCTCTATGGTGGCACTTACAATCTCTTTCACAACACTCTTAAGGACTTTGGGGTAGAGGTTAGATTTGTTGATCCAACTGATCCGGAAGCATTTGCCAAAGCCACCGATGATAAGACCAGAGCTTACTATATTGAGACTTTGCCAAACCCTAAGCTCATTATTCCAGACATTAAGGCCATTGCTGACGTTGGCCGTCCACTAGGAATCCCGCTCATTGTGGACAATACTGCCTCGCCATTGATTGCCAAGCCACTCAAGCACGGTGCTGCAGTTGTTGTATACTCAACCACTAAGTACATTGGTGGTCATGGTACTTCTATTGGTGGCGCCATTATTGATAGCGGTACCTTTGACTGGAAGGCGCATCCAAAGCGCCAACCAAATCTTCACCAGAAGGAAGGCTCCTACCATGGCGCCGTTTTTGCTGAAATTGGTGGTCCAATTGCGTACATCCTTAGAATTAGAACTATCTTGACCAGAGATCTGGGTTCGAATCAATCGCCTTTCAACGCTTTCCAAACCATCCAGGGTGTTGAAACCTTGCCATTGAGAATTGCTCGCCACGTTGAAAATACCAACAAGGTCGTTGATTTTCTCAAGACAAGAAAGGAGATTGTCAAGGTGATTCATCCATCTCTCCTGACCGGTAAGCAGCTTGAAATTGCCAAGGAAGTTCTTGAAGGTGGATTTGGTGGTCTTGTGGGATTTGAACTTGAAGGTGGAAAGGAAGCTGGCAAGAAGTTTATCAACAATCTGAAATTGTTCTACCATGTTGCAAACATTGGAGATGCAAGATCCCTTGCCATTGCACCAGCTTCTACTACCCATTCACAATTGTCAGAGGAAGAGCAATTGGCAACCGGCGTTACTCCCGGCTACGTGAGATTGTCTGTTGGCCTTGAGCACATTGATGACATTCTGGCAGATTTGACACAAGCTTTGAATGCCGCCATCTAATAATACCTGAGCAAATAGACATATTGGATACAATTTTATTAAACAAAAGCATGATTCCTAGACTTTCTTACTTGGTTCCAGACAGACTATCCGAATGGGCAGAACACAAGAATACTTTTCGATAATACCGTTATACTATAGCTAATTACATTACATCTCACAAGCGCTTGTTGGCGCGCTCGACTTTATACCCAGTGAAAAATCAAATACCAGACATGCGCTGTATTTCGCTGTTTTTTGCAAAGAATTCATAAACTGCTGATGTCAATAGAAACATCAAAAGCTTTTACTCTTTACACATAAGCCGGTGAATCTTCTTCCAAATAACCAACCTCCAACGGTTCTCGAGAAAATGAGCGATACTTGTAATTTTCATGAAGTTGACGAACGAGCATTCCAACAAATCCGCTTAGAAAAATAAGGAGGATGAGTGACGAAGCATGTAAAAAGCCATGGCTAACAACAGAAGTAATGAAAAATGCCAGTGTGACAATGACAAAAATCAGAAAAACAATGACAGGCTTGAAACCATGTGCTCCACTGTCCACTCCACTGTGTACCTGAGGTGGTTCTGGAAGTGGTGGCGATGGTTCATCATTTTGACGGGCAAGCGATCCCCTCACGTTATCCAACAGTGAACGGTCAGACATTTTAAAAAAAGTGGTCAAGTTCACAGGTCAAAGGTAGGATCAAATTGGGGTCAGAGCGAGGATCAGACTTCGCCTCACAATTGGGCTCGTGTCATGACGTCAATTCTTGCCACTTTAGTAGACCACGTAAAACATTCCAAATAGACAACAAATATTGTATCCATTAAAAAACCGTTTATATTACTATAATACATAAAATACATTAATTATTAGCCCATTTTCCCCTATCGTTCCTCATAATAAGTGACTGCTGCCACTAACTTGTTGTAGATATTCACTCGCAATATTGTCCCCCATTTCAGCAGCACAAGTCATCCAGTGTTTGATTACTGCCATCCGAATAGGATCACACTTGTCAATGTCATTGCTTTTACCCTCCAAAGTCGCAGGATCAAAGACATCCGTTAGCTTCGTAAATGGCAAGAGCGAGATGGGCGTAATGTCAGGATGAGACATGTGCATTATGGCCAACTCCCGTTGTCCTACCATGTCACCCTCTTTAGCTGCAGTATTCCAAAGCCACGCGCAGTCGCTAGTGTTCCACTGTTTGAGAAACTCTCCGTCTAGAGCCCCGTCACTCAATACCTTGTCCGAATTGTACTGGAAGATCTCGCTGGCAGTATCAACCACCATCCCCAAAACCTCCTCTTTCCACGATAAAGCAGCTAGGCAAACGTCCCAGAAGGCCTTACCTAGGTCGGTGAGGTCAAGCATAGCTGGCGGCACAAATGCAGCAATAAATTGCAAATCGCGAAACAATGTGCTCGATTTTAGCCCAGGCGTTCTGAAAATCCTTTGCAGCTCTTCAGCAATTGCATCCGTGTTAGGACTCATACGGCTTGTCCCATAGTAACTCAAGAAGGGTGACTGTCCACCTAGTCCACCTGTCGATGATCTTTTGGCTTCGACAGATGCAATTGTTTCTCCCAGAGAGGTGAGCCCACTGATCGATCCCAAACCAGGACCTAGGGTTCGAGGAGTAGTAACATCTGATCCAATCGATGCTTTTGCTGATCTTGCTCTGTGCGTCTTGTACATGAGAGCGGAGGTTTGGGTAGCATGGCCACCATTTGCGCTCAGAGATGAAACGACAAGTCGCTCGAGATCATATAAAACGCGCAATTTTTGCATAGGTGACGGTGTTACGGACAGCTTTGTCAGCAATTTGCTGTAAGCTTTGTCAAAAGGAAATTGTACTGGTTGGGCTTGCTGTCCATGTTCTTCTGACGAGGTCTGACTAGTATTTGTGTTACCGGAGCTGTTTCCAGTCAACGTGGTATGTCCTGAACTGCTCTGAGCACTCAACCGGTCAGGGTTTGAGGACATTGAAAGTTGGTTCATGCTGTTCTTTTTGTTGACCTTTCGTTCTCTATCCTGCAAATCATTTACAGTAATTGGCATAAGACGAGAAATGGCAAGTTTCATCGATTTTCTCTGCTCATTGCTGCGTTCGATCAGACACTCGACAAGCGCTGACGCCATCCACAAGTCAGTCTCAGAACCAGATGACCATAATGCAAGACCAATATCGGAATAAATAAGACTCACCAGCCGGCTTTGAATGTCAAAAAGCAAATCATCTACCTGCTTTCTTTTTGACGGATCCATCAGGTTTGCAGGTGAATATCGCTCACCGTCATTCATGCTCTTATTACGTCTGTGAGTAGGAGATTCATCTTCGCGCTGAGCACGCATGTCCAATGAACCAAACATATCAAATAGAGATAAAGACTTCTGACTTCTACTATGCCCAAGTTTAAAATTGGTCGACGTTGCCGACTGCGGGTTTCTTAACTGAGCAAAATCCGTGATACCGCTTATGCCAGAATCAATGCTCCTTCTCGCTGACTCGTCAACAGGGTTCGAATCACCACCCAAGAGCGGCCACAAGTCAAATTTGAACAATGACGATGTACTCACCATACTATTCTTCAAATTGCGTTGCCTAGAGCTATTATCACCGACGACTCTTTTAATCAGATCATCCACTTCACAGCAAAATCTATGAATTCTCTCTTCCCCACTGCAAAAATTTTGAATTTGCTGACCATCAAGCCATGCTTTAGTAGCGTCACATTCCTTGTCAGAGAGCTTTCCTTCACCAGAGAATTCTTTCAACGCAAACATTCCCAACTCCGGAGGCAATGGTGCGGAGCCAACAATTGATTGTCGTCTATATTCCCGAAACCGTCTGAAGGACGAACTTATTGATGACGTGCTGCCATTTCTTTTCAGTTGAGTTGCAGCCTGTTTTACAGAGTGTGAGTTCTTGGAGTGATTCGCACTAGCAGGGCTGACAATCAGAGCAATGGCTACATCATGAGCTCGTTGCCAAACCTGGCTGGCACGGACTTCTGAAACATACCAGACCTTCGTTCGAAGCGAATGAAGAATTTTCATATTATCAGCATTCACCTTTAATAAAGCAGCCACTTCTGTTCGATAAGGGCAGCTAGCCGCGTTCCATATACTCGCGTGATTTTCCAGCTTATGCAAAACTTCAGCCTTATCCTTCATCAAGGTATTGATTATATAGGAATTAACCTGAGACGAAACCATTTGGTATGAATAGGAGCTTGCTGAGGGAATGAGCTTTCTCAGCAAAGACATTGCATGGCTGTACTCAGCGCCATCCACATATTGCTCATGTCGGATGCATTGATCAAGTGCGTGTGAAATTATTGTCGCGATGGAATCATAGCCTTCATAAGTATGTTTATCAGCTCCAGTTAAAATTTTTCCCAGTGTAGAACGGATAGCAGCAACATGAGGCACATTTGCTGGCGCAATTGGAGTGTAATCAGAATCACGAGTTGTTGAGGAAGATGATGCGTCATTAAAAACATCCCTAGGGGTAGTGGCACCTGGCATATTCGGAGAGCAAGGGCGGTGAGAGTTATTTTGAAGCATTTCCTGCCTATCCAGATGAAAAGCCTCCCCATTCTCAACGTAAAACACTTGCCATCGATCTTCCACCGCTGGGGGTAATTTGAATTTTTGCAGCTTTCCTGGGCGCAGGGTCGGCAGATTCTGCAGCTGCCTAGAGAATTGAAGATATGGAAAAAGTTTCCGCAAATCATCAATCACTGGATCCAGGTCGGACTTCATATCGTTGAAATCATCAAATATTGAGGTGCTGGCACTTGAAACATCATCAATGGAAACATGTTGACCTTCGTAATAAGAGTAAGGGGACCATTCCTGGGACTGCTGTTGACGACGTCTTTCATAAACGGATGTGACTACTCTTGATGGAAAGAACGAGGAATAAAGACTGACAATATCGGACGGAGCTAGTACAAGATAAGAGGGCAGTCCGAGGTCTAACTCTTCCTCACTCAAAAGTGTTGGATTAGGGTGAATAAGACTGTTGACCACGTTTGCAATACGGTCATCATCGAGATTGCAAATTTTTGAATAAATCACCTCCAGCACTCTTTGATACTGTGGCACTGAGATGAAGGTATCAGTCAAAATTCCAATGGTCTCGGGCAAGCAAATGATTCTGTGTAGCAGCTTGCGAAAGATATACTTCGACACGTAGATGGCTCCTCTACCAGAAGAAGATTTTTCTAAAAGGTTCTTAATTAGTAGAGGAAGGGATTTGAGTTCTAGACTAGCCATAAATTCAAGGACTTCATCGACTGCCGTTTCAAAGAATTGGGAATCTAAGCTTTCGGTGATTGAAATTGCAGATGAGAAGGAACCTTTACTACTGGGAGCAAAATCTTCATCAACAGCAGGGGACACGCTTTGGCTTGGCGATGCACACAAGCCGGGGCCAGAAAAGACTGATTGGCCTCTTTGAAGCAGCTTGAGAATTAATGTCTCCAGTCGCTTAGAGTATGGATGCCCATCAAATTCAACAAATTTGTCAAATACTGCACCCAGAAATGTGTCTGATGCATCAGCGTCAATAATAGAGGCGCAGATCGTGCCAAAATAATCAACCTTATAGGGCAGTGTTCCACCGGAGACTACATTGAACAAAACGTTGAGTGCGGTGGAGCGTCCGAGAGAGGCAACCTCATCCACTGCGTCACCGCCTCTGGCAAATGAGTCGAGCTCACGAGGACTTAAGCACATCAACATCTTGGAGATAAAAGAGGGAGACAAGGTCAGCGACACAAACGAGTCAAGGAGCGACCGATGCATTGGAGAGAGATCTTCATAAAAAGGAGCAGCAAATCGCTGCTTCATTGTTTCTGGCGAATGTGAGGTCAGCAAATTAACGGCCTGAGAATATGATGCAGAAAACTTTGAACAGTCGGCTCGGCAGCGTTCGACTAACGCTGCATAGTATTCACGGAAGGACGAGTTCAGACGGCTCTGGATTGTCAACTGGATGACCGAAGCGATCAAAGCGTCACCGGCAAAGGACGCATTTAGTGACGCTGTTTCAATTTTGTCAATAACCTCAATCAGAGATTTGATGCTATATTTGGTGGTGGATGACAGACACTGCTGTTGCTGCAGTGGCGGCAGGCCCGATGCTGTCTTTTTGGATATTGTTTGATGCGATGCAGAGATTGGCGATGAGACTGTGAGCGAGTGAATGCCGGAAGATGTGCTGGCGGAGGGAGCCTGCTCACACGGGCTACTCGGGGCGGCAGACGAGCTGCTGGTGGGCACATCGGCTACCCACTCTGTTCTGGGCACTGGAGCGCCGGGAGCGGGCGATAATGAGCGGTCGGTGCGATGAGCCAAATCGGCACGATGATGCGACGGCGGCCGCGTGGTGTATGAGGTGGGAGATGCAGGACAGGATGCAAAGATAGCAGACGCCGATGGGCTCGCGTTGAGGGACGGAGATGCTAAAGAGGTCTGGCTCGGCGTTTTTGAGTGCGACGCTTGGGCAGAGTCGCCGACCGCCGTCTCAGCCACGGCTGCCGAGACGGGGGGCGGAAACTGAAATACAGAGTGGACCGCAGCCATTTACATTCGCCGTAGGGCACCCAAAGCAAATTTGCGGATTTCTGATGTGGTGAACGATGTGAGGAAGCGTGGAATATTTTCCAGGGGCAGCGAAGGGAAAGGTTTGATATGTCTTTCCGTTTCAGGGTTGGTGTAAACACGCCGCCCAACTAGGCAGGAGCTCAGGAGCAGACGGTTTTAAGGCTGCAGGAGGCAGGCGTGAGTGTCAGGTGGGTCAACAAATGACAACAAAAGAAAATTGGCTGAGGATCTGGACGGTGTTGGAGGAAAACAAGAGTGAGGGACGCTCAGCAAGTGCGATAGTCGATGCAGATCCACGGCAGAGATCGTCTTGCTGAATGCTTTCGGATTGGCAGTGTGGATTGGCTGCCGGCAGTGACAGTCCCAGGTAGTCCAAAAATGCGGTTTGGCTGGTAGAGAGCGCTGGAACTGAGCGTCCGCGGCGGAGCAGATCTTTAAATACTATGCGTGTTCCAGGAGTCAGATGAAGGGGGGCTGTCTCCAATGAAGGCGTGTCGAATTTTAGAAGCTTTTGGGGCTCACAAAGTATGGGGTTTGAGCCAAGGACGACTGCAAAAGCGGGATTGCAACGAAGGTGCCGATATTTCAAACAAACGGCTGAACTGCTAGAGTATGGCTTCCAACTGTGCTGAACAGTCTGCGGGCCGGCAGGTACCTAATCCCAGCGGATCTTGACCATCTATATATAATTTCCGTTTGCAGCTGACAGAGGTTATTATTTCAGAGTGGTGTCGGGGGCACGGCCGCGACCTATGATTTCCGTGGTTGGTGTACCTGGGAGCAGAGAACAAGCTCGAGCGAGCCGGCGGTGCAAGGAAAATAGGCAGACGGGGGTGCTAAGAGCTGGCCGCTGTGATGCTTAGCGCTATCAAAAGCTCAGTCAGCGTCTCCTTATCTACGTGCCAGATCCTTGCAGCACATGGCTGTACAGCGGGGATCGATATTTTTTGCAGGCGATTCCGATAATCTATCCAGACCATGACGTCAGGGAAACGTGCTCATCAGCTGAAAAGCCAGTGCTAGTCAACTTTCAGCTATCTTGCTAGCAGCCTGGTGCCTGTTTGCTCTTTGATCTGCGCTGCTTTGCTATGGCGTTGGCCGTTTCACCTGTGGTATCATTCTGGTGGACGCTATCGCGTCTTGCTCAAACCCAAATTACCTGTGCATCCGATGAGGCATATCTCGGCACGTTGCGACGCCAGAAGCACTACGGCCAATCAGACAGCCTGCCTGACGTACCTTGTTTCTGAATGACACAGTTGTCGGATTTGCAAATCATCGCATTATCTGTCAAGCAATCGGCACACGCATGATGCCAAACATCTTGGGGCAACCATCAGCCGAGCGCCAACAAGCGTCCGGAGCGCTTGTGCCAAGCGACTGTCGGAGCCTGGCTGGCCTGCTTGAGCCGGAGGATCAAAGTGCGCAACTGCTCAAGCTGACCACGTGCCATGTGGCGTAATCGTGCCACATCATCTCTCGTTGTTGCTCTCAGCGCCAAACTCGAACTTAGCTTTGCTAAAAACCAAAAGCCCTGTACCTCGCTTGATTTTCGGTTTTTTGACTTTTTGCATTACACAAAAACAAGCCACCGTGATTTCTCTACATTCTGTGCGAAGCAGCCGTCGTTCGGTTTGGCATAGAGCAAGTGTAATGATGTCGAGCTCGCGTCCGCTTCCGCCGACGTACTCGCCTACATCCTCGAGCTCGGCGTCATCTACAGATCCTTCAAAGAGGGCACGGCTTGTGGCATTTGCTAAGGCCAAAAGAAACGAGTTTACTCCCTATGCCCACCAGGCTGCGGAAGCAAGCAAATCGGCCTTTGGTCGCGTCGCAACCTACGTTACAAACGCTACTGATCAGTCGACTGGAAATGACAGTAATCGCGGCAGCGACTATCGCAGGAATGATGACACCCTCAACATGTCCTTGTATCCGTCGTACGCCCTCCAACTGGGCGATGGACAGAGCTATGAAATTGTTGTTCGGGGCTGGGTGTACTACTATTCCTCTACCATGTCTCGTAAAGAACGCATATATATGATGATCATGAAGGGCATTTTGACTGGAAGTTTAGACGCTACTAACCAAGCACTGAATGCATCGGTAGCGGCAGCGACAACTCAGGTGACCACAGGATCGTCGGTCTTGGCTGGAATAGCAGGCTTAGGCGCTGCAGCCTATAGCAGACCGTCCGCAAACCCCAGACGCAACGATGAGGCTCCAGATCTCATCGACCTCAACTCAGATGACGACGATGATCAGAGCGCTTCCAAAAAGCCTCCACCGTTGCCTCCAAGATTGCCTCCTCGTCCTAAACCAGTATCAGAATCAGTCACTCCACCTGCTCCTCCTCTCCCCACCCGAACAAATAGCACTACCTCAACGATTACCAACGGAACTGCTGTCGCTCAAGAGGAACCCATTTGGAAGCAACGATTTCAGCCGTTTTTAGCTAGATCGAAGCCAAACAGTTCCATCAAAATCACCTTGTTCAATGACGACTTTGCACTGAGTTCAGAATTTGAAGGAACTACGGATGCAAACGGCCGTTTTGATCAAAGAATCAAGACCATGTTCCCGCCAACTCGCTATGAGGTGTCAGTTGGAGATGCATGCCGCGTGAGTCAAAGCGTGTCGGCAATTCCACAGCATGGTGTCAGTGTCATCTCTGATATTGATGATACAGTGAGAATCACCGGCGTAACTAAAGGAAAGGCCGAAGCCATGCGGAATGTTTTCATGGCGGATGTAAAACATGTTGCAGTGGAGGGAGTTGCAGATTGGTATCGACACCTTGCCTCTCGCGGTGCCAAATTCCACTATGTGTCGAATGCCCCATGGCCCTTATTTGACCTTGTGCACTCTTTTCTACGTGAAAATAACTTCCCAGAAGGCTCAATTCATCTTAAATTGTACTCCAACTTTCTACAAAGCATATTCGAACCTGGGAAGGAAAAGAAGCGCAGCACGCTGCAAAAACTACTTACTGATTTTCCCCATCGTAAGTTCATTCTCATTGGGGACTCCGGCGAACATGATTTGGATGCCTACGTGGAGATTGCCATGAAATTCAAAAATCAAGTCTGCGCAATTTATATGCGTGACGTCACTTTGCCGTTGAATGATAAGACATTTGAGTTCAAAAACGAATCATCGGCGAAGGTCCCACCTCGCCATCGTGTGGACCGTTTGGAACGAAGACCGCCCCCAATTCCTTCTAAACCAGCTGCCTTGCACTCAGCGAAATATCAAGAGACCCATCAGAGTCGACCTTCTGACAATGGCGCTGAGTCTTCGTCTAGAGAACACGACTATAGAAGGAGACCGGTACATGTCTACAAATCTAATCAAGAATTTGACGATCAAGAACAACAGTCGAAACAGGAAGATAGAGAGCAAGATTGGAAAGTAAGGGTGAAGCGTGCTCAATTAAACCTAGATCCATCCATCATTTTTAGAATATGGCGCACCCCACAAGATTTGGAAAAAATCATGAAAATGGACAGCCACATTCTGCCATCGCCTAATATTTATGAATAATTTTATTTCATTGAATACAATAGAATTGCTAATTGCATCGTAAGGACTATTCGTCTCTCATCTCTGAAAAATATTGTCGTAGAATCATGGCAAGAGTAGACGGAAGCTCATGAATGTCCTTAACCAACACGTAAAAACTGAACGGAAATGTGTCAAGATATTTTGAAATTTTCAAGGACCCATTTTCATTATAAGAAACCTGACTCATATCCAGAATTGAGCCACCATCCGTTTTCAAACCATCCACAATCACAAATACAAGCATTACTCTTTGTTCTTGTGCTTTTCGGACTAACTGACGAAGTTCTTCATGATTTTCACACAAACCATCCGAAATAATGATTTGAAGTTGCCATAAAGATGAATTTTGAAGCATTCCTCGAGCATTGTCAAGATAGTTGAGAGTATTGGACACAAGTTGTAGTACATCAGTGCGAGACTGATCGAATCCAAACCATCTGGTGATATCCACTCCCGAATCAAAATTAAACGGTTTATCAAACGATTTCACAATATGAGCAGTTTCTCCAAATCTAGTGATTCCCAGCTGGCCAGCCTCTAAATGAGTGACAGCTTTGGCAACCAACGCAATGGATTGAAATGCCAAATCCACAGACTCAGATTCAGACATGGACTTGGAATCATCAACAGATATCATAATTTGATACTGTCTTTTACTAGGCAAAGTTCTACGCATCCAAATCTTGTCTTTTTTGAACTGTGAGGCAATGTATGGAATAATGCGCTTCATATTCAATCGCTTTCCTGTTTTAAAATCGCCGCGTAATTTCGTAGCCTGAGTGGGAGCAAGAATTAGTCTAAGCTGCTCACATAAGGCAAGTGACAGCTCTTGAACTGAAGAATCATATTTTTGCCATAATTCTCGCGCTTCCTCGTAAGACCTTGCTGGTGATCCAACACTAACTTCGAGCATTTCATCAGTCATGGCATCCATTTCATTCTCGCTTTCAATCACCTCGTCTGCATCGTCAAATCCGGCTCTCATATTATTCATCGCATCGTCCTTGTCAGCAACAACACCACTATTACCAGCATTATCGCCTTCAACTTGATCATTATCATCAACAGAATCATTGTTATCTTCCGCTTTCCCGTCAGGCTGATCGTGAGATTCCTGTTCTAGATCCATACTTTCCTTTTCGTCATCTATGGCCATTTCTTCATTTAGCTTTTGAGCTTCGTCCTGAGTACCAGCCCCAAGGGCCTGAGTGTCGGCAGAATTTTCACCTACATGTTCAAAGTCTGCCTTTTCAAGATCCATATCTTTGGGAGGCTCATCACCATCTTCAATGGCTTCTGAAGCTTTCTCAATTTCTTGTTTGCGGCGATGAAAATTTTCCATCAGGTCGCCTAGCTGCTTCAAAGAATCCTCAGCTGCTTTGGAGCTACTATCCATTTCCACATCATTTTCATTATTTTGCTCCTTAGACGACGCAACCTGCTCACCCCCACCTTGTTCTTCGATACTTTCACTAGCTCCCTCACCAGTTGCGCCACTGTCTTGATCGGCAGCCCCGCTATTTTCATTGGAATTTTCATTAGATTCTTCTGATTTCATACCAGACAAGCCGTTCTCTCCAGCATCGTTTTCTTCAGTATTTTCACCCACAGCATCATTTTCATCTGTGGCCTTTTCTTCATTCTCACCAAGATCATCGTCAGAGGCGTTTTCACCTTCATCACCAACTTCCTCTTCTCCACTTTCAGCTCTGCTTTCCTGATCATCCTCAATGTTTGGTGAGCTGCTGGTATCACTTTCATTTTCATCATCAACATCCATCGCGCCATCCTCAGCAGATTTGTCTGCATCTTCATCGTCTTTAATTCCTTCGGAGTTGTCAGGTGCAATTTGTTTACTTTCATCATCTTCTGCATCATCAGACAAACTATCCTCTTTGTCACCTTGTTCATCAATATTTTCTTCCTCCTCTTCCTCATCTCCACCTTCATCAAGTTCCATATCTTCAGGCAAGTCGAGAACCTCAGAATTTTCAACGTGAGGATCCATTTCCTGCTTTGGTTGGTTTTCCACTTCATCGTCCTGCTCACCTACATCTTCTTCGCTGCCTTCATCCTCATCTGCATCTGCATCATCTTGATTGATAGGCTCACTATCATTCTTATTTTCATTCTCTTTCTCGTTGTCAGATTGCGGATTGTCTTGATCTTGGTCGTCATTAGCCTGTAAATCATCAGATTTTTCTTCACCTGGTATATCCTCTTTGTTCTTTTTCTCGCCTTCTTTTTCATCTTTTTCATCATCATTCCACATCTTTTCATCAACAGCTGAAGGGTCAAGATCATCAACATCGCCAACTTCCTCGTCCGGTTGATCATCGTTGTCCTCTTCATTTTCTTCTTCAGATTTTTCATTTAGATCTTCAATGTCCCCAGCCATATCTCCTTCAATATCAACTGCATTATCTTCCTCGTCAGGGTCACGAGGATCCTCATTTTCATCCTTTTCTTTATTCTCAGTAGCAGCAGCCTCCGAAAAATCCTCATCTTGTTCAATATCTTTTGCACTTTCATTTCCTTGTCCATCACCAAGCCCCGTTCCATCTTTTGTCTGTGAAGACTCATTCGGTTTGTCATCAGGCTCTTGAGGCGAACAAAATCCATCGGTTGCCAGAGATAGAACAATTGTCAGTAAATAATACAAGTTTTTGCAATTTTCACTGTAAAACTTCACGATGTGGTCGACAGTATTTTCACAAAAAGAAAGATAGTAATCAAAAAACGGCAAAGATGCTGCAAACAGAGCCTGTGATTCCTTCGATAGTGAAGATGATGCCGCTTCCGAGGCTAGGCTCTTCAATTTATTCAAAACTGTCTCCACATGGAGATGACTGGAGATTGTTTTGAGGTGTGACTGCTGAGCATAAAGCCAATCTCGATCCTGAAGAACTTTTACTTCACAGTCAGAACGAAGATTTTGAGCTATTACCAAAATAGAATCACTGAAGTGAGATAGCTGAGCATTCAGCTCAACACTATTAGTGCTTCTTGACACATTATTAGACCAGGACGAAGAAAACTGGTCTGCCCACTGATAGAATACAGAAACTACCAGTGAGTAAGGGCCATTGTTGTGCACTCTAAGTGCTTCCAACGATGATGTTAGCCAATCTGACAATTGCTGAGAAACTGATTTCCACTCAATTGTATAGATGGATTTATCAGCAAGTAATAATGCATTCTGTAAAGCTTCTTTGATAGCAATGAAATTTGACTGAATTGAAATAAAAGGGTCTTTCACGTTAGAGTCGAGTGTGGCACAAATTGTAATCCAGCATTGAGAACAATAAACAAGAATATCTTGCGCCCAGTTGAAAATTTTGTGAGCCGACTCAATGTCCAATGAACTGAAATCTTCCAGCGCAGCTGGGGCATGAAATGCGTCTGCAAATTTCCCGAAAACTTCCCTTATTGATCGCAAAGAGGAAAGTTTATCACAAAAATTTGCAGCCAGACGCTTAGAACTCAACACCAAAGCCAACATATTTTCTGCCATCGACAAAGATTTGTGAAGGTCAGCCGCGGGAATATCAGACTGAGACGAAGAGACAGCATTTCTAACTCTAGGCAGTAACTCCAACAGTGCATAATAATACTTCTCATTGTAAACATTTGGAAGTGATGGACTTGAGCCCAAAATCTCATTGACCAGTCTTTGCTTTTCAAGAATGCTAGCTTTTACAGACGGTTTCAAACCCGCGTGCCTCAATTCCTTCAAAGAATCGCTCAAAAGAGTTGCCTTTTGAAGCTTGAGTGTGTTCACAAGCTTCTTCGTTTCATCATTCAAAACAAGTGGTGTCTCTTTCTTCAATTCATTAGCCTGATCAATGATACTGGTTGCAACCTCACTAATATCCAGTATTGGTAACTTTTGAAGAGAGTCAGCAATGGGATCCAATAGTTCACAGGTTCTTTTGATATTTCTTAGACGTGGTTCCCTCGATGACCAGACTGGGACATTCAACTTCAACCATTCCAACTCATCAGAATAGTCAGATTGCATGTCATCACGAGATTGATCTTTCCATGATGAAGGTGGCAGAACACGCAAAGGCTGATCCAAAACAGATGACACAGAGCCGTTTATCAAAGATCTATACTTCCGAACAAGACTGTAGAGTTTATGATGTGATCTACGAGCACTTTCTTTTAGTGCCGCAGCATTTACATCTTTCCATGATGCTAACAAGATAGTTTCTTCAACCTCTTTCGATAACTTTTTGGTCTCCGCTGCCAATTGCTCTTCAATAGCAGCTGAATACTGTGAGTAATAAATAATGACATTCTCAAGAGCAGCAGAAACCACTCCAAATCGAGAATTTATGCAACCCCACTGTGTAGTCAGATTTTTAAAAGCACGTAAAATTTTGAGACGAGTTTCAAATTGACACATATTAGACTGGCCCAGGAACATGCCGAGTGTTTGAACAAGCGTTGCAACATCCAATTCTGTTGACTCGTCAAGAGAAGAATTGAGCACAGCTTCATAAACATAAAACCACCATTTGCCCAAACTTTTGAGACTCTCACGTTTTTCAAATTCAAACAAAGACTGCCAGCATTCCAACTCACGTTTTCTCCAGCAAACGATTAAATCGGTAATCTCTTTCACGTAGTTATCGAGTTTCACCTCTTTTGCGGCATACACCTGCCACTCATTTACAAAGACAAATATTTGATCAAGTTTCTGCAAAAATCTTGCAACGGGGGATTTTGAAGGATAATTCAATAACTCTTCACACGAGAACGAAATATTCTGCAAAGTTGAATGCTCCGGCCATCGTTCAATTAAGTTGGCCACAGATACGTGAAGTCTCGCAATTAAGTCAACAACTTTCTTCGTCTCAACCATGTCATAGTCGTGGTAAAAATTGATCGACCCTGAAGGGTATTTACGAGTGCTGAGTCCTCTTTGTAAATAAGCAAAAAGAGCCATATAAGACTGGTCAGAATGTACACGAACAAGAGATAAATCTTTACTAGATTTTGCGACACTTTGAAGCCCTTTCTCGAACATGCTCATCAAATCTTCAGTATCCGAATCGTGAAATGTTTCTAAGAATGTGCTCACAAGCCTCCAATAGAAGTCGGATGATTCTGTTGAACCAGTACGTTCAATATTGTCCTCCTCATAATCTGGAAACATTTCCAAAAATTCTTGCTCAGACTCATCGGCATTTTTGAGGCCCTTGTACAAGGAATTTTTTTCAGACTCTTCTTGCTCCTCCAAAAACTTCTGTCGAGCCCACATCAAATGGAAGCGCTTCAAAATACCGTGCACTAAATTGATATTGGCTTTTGGAGTGTCAATATTTCTTTTTGAAAGAAGCATAGCAACGAGAAGAAGACTTTGAGAGGGGCTTTCAGGCAATGTCATGAGTTGAGAGCAAAGAACCTCAAGCTGCTCAGAATTGGTAAAGATAGACGGATCAAAGATCTTGTCAACTTCAAGAGAGCTCGTGTTCTCCTGAGTAGACAAAACCACTCCTATTCTAACACCATTCATGAACCGGCTCATCACATCTACAATATCAGAATACTCGTAGTAGGTTGAGGAAAGACGCTCCGTCAGTCTCAAAGTATTGTTATCAAATAATATGCCCTCTCTCCTATTGGTGGGAAGCACGTCAAGTGTTAGCATAAAATCTTTCCACTCTCCATGCAAACCAGAAATTTTTGAGATTTTAGGTCTGAAAACAGCAGGGCTATCTATTGACGGTAGCTCCCGTTGTTCATTTTTCAATATATCAACCAGCAAATCATCATCATACCCAAAAAAGATTTTTCGAATAACCTTCCAAGAGATTAACTCCTGATCATTGCGCCTGTGTGAGCTGACAACAAGCTCATAATCAATATGTTGGCGAATGGCAGGGTCAAACACCTTATCAGGAAAGAATAGTTTCAAAATACCGATATAAGCTGAAGTCCAAGCTTTTCCCAGATTGCTGAGATTATTGTCTTGTGCGAATCTTCTCAAGAACTCAAGAGAGATAGAAAATTCATTGCGGCAGATGTGCCCAAAAAGGGAATCCTCGTTAGCCATTTCAAAAATAGAGGAAGTAAGGTCACCGCTTATTGAAGCATGAATTGAAATAACATCACTCAGATTGCTTTCAAGAATGTTGGCTAAGGCTAAACCTTTATCACGGGCCAAGTTTTGCATGTTGTTAGCCATTTGTGATACAAGAAACTCTAGTTCGCGGAATGAGCTGGAATAGTCACTAGCAACAGAATCATCAAGTTTTTCAAATGCACTCACTGCCGAGTACCAAAATCCACCAGCAATTTGATTTGACAAAACATCATCATTCATCAATAAAACAGCCTTATATCCCGAGGCAGCGTTATCTCGAAGTTCCTTAATTGATTGGCCACCAAAATAGGACAGCAGCGGATTTTGAGCTGAGGATTGAGAGAAAAACTTTGCTGAGTCAAGAAGGATCCTGAATTCATGTCTGAACAAATGACTGCTAGTACGTCTTAAAGACGCAACATTTTTTGAAAATTCGTCTAAAGCCCTACCGATGGAGTCCACCATCGAGTCAAAATCATCCCGATCAAATACGTCCATTGCTTGCAAGATCTTCATTTTGATTTCCCAAACAGTTTGAAACGTATCAGGTCGCATCTTATCAGCGATGTTATCAAATTCATCACAGAAGGCTTGCAGCTTCAAATAAGACGACCATTGAGATTCAGTGAGTGGATATCTACTCTTCATCGATGACCAAAGTAAAGACATCGATGTACCAGTTTTCAATCGTCTCTGTTCACGATAAATATTCAAAGAATTCAAAATTTTTGGTGATTGAGAGACAAGATCAGAGTTTTGTGAACTCCAGTCATCCATTACACTCCCAAACTCCATCAAAACACTTTCATCTACAGTAATGTCTTGACATGTAGCTGAGAACATTATTACAGTACTTAGCAGATCTTTGAAAGATCGATATTCTGATTCTTCACATGGTCTTGACAATTTAGATGAACAAAACTCGTAGACATTCATGAAAAGGTTCAATACGTCTAACGGAGGTGCTGTGATAGCAGGATTATGCCTGAAAGTAGCACATCTGTCAAGATATGAGTACTTTGATATTTTCTTTTGCGCTATTGATTCTGTTGTTGGAAGTGACACTGAAAAGCAATACAGATCATATAACAATCGCAAAGAATTATTGATCGATTTGGCATTTGGCAACAAAGTCGGATATACCAGGGGATTGAATGGTAACTGAGCATCTGAAACATTATTGAACTCCCTTGAAAGTCCATCAAAGTTGTGGAGAAATTGCAAAAACAAATAGAGCTGAGAAGATGAAACAATTTCCTTTTTAGCAAGCGTCTTCGGAATTGGGTAGGTCAGTTGATCAAATCTCACCCGACTGTCATTGACAAGTTCACTCGCAAAATGAATATTTCTCAAATGAATATCAGATAAAGGCAAATACTTCACAGCAGCTAGACTTTTAGATTCCATAGTGCTATCTTCAAGACACTGCAAATCAAATTCAGTACAGCGGTTGCTTATAGGCTGCATAAACAACTCGACTGATCTGTTTCTCATTGCCCTCGATAGCTCACCATATTTGGGATCCATCGTTAAGAAAAGTCTAAACTCGGGATGGGGAGTGATAACACGGGGCTCTCCGTCAGCTAAAGCACATTCATTGATCATCAAATTACCATTTGGCTCTAGCAAAGAGTTCAGTCTGTCGAGAACCGAAGGGTTTGAAAGGTTAGCATTGTCTAAAACCAGCCAATTGCCTTTTTGTAATGCATTCACTAGTAGACCATCAAACCAACGGAAACGCGCTTTAGTGTTGGATAAAAGCTTTTTCACATTTGCAATATCATCAAGCAAAGGCGAATCAATCGGAACTTTACTAGAGATAAAAGATAAGATATCATCAGGCTCCGAAAGAGAAGATAGTACCTGTAATTTAGCCAAACAATCAGACACAATGGATAAAACATTGGAATCTGCTAACTTCAAAGAAGACTCTTTGATGTTTATTAGCTCCATTTCAAACTTGGTGCTGATTTCCTGTACATCTCTCTGTACGTCTGCTTGATCAAAGCCACCTAATATATCTGTGCTGTCAATTTCGCCATTCAAAGGAAACTCTAACAATTCCTTTCCATGAATTGCAGCCAAAGTTCGTAGAAAACTGGTTTTTCCCGATCCTGATGGACCGGTTAACAACAATGGCCATTGATTTTTAATACAGGTCAATGCAGTTTCCATAGCCCTGGTGTTGCACTGTAAAACTTGACCGTCAACACTTGAGCCACAACTCACAGGTCGCCCAGTTGGTTGAGATTGACCAAATTCCATTTTGTCAAATGTAAAAAGTGTGAAAACAGGGCGCTCTTTTGAAAATTCTGGAAAATAGCTATGAAACAGCGTCAATGCAGCAGAACGATCAGAGTCTGTTCTAAACCGATTTCGAATAATGGTATCAAAATGTTCAAATATCTTGTCAGACGTGTTAGCGAGATCCAGCCATCTCATCACATCTCTGAGATTAAACTCGAACGGTCCACCCACACTGCCAAATGAGTTCTCAACAGTAGTTTTAGTCTCAAGATCATCAATGAATCTCAATACCTTGTCAATGAGAGAAGGATCCACTTCTGGATGCAAATATTCGGTGATTAGCTGCAAATCTGCATGTGAATGGCTTTCCACATATACAACGTTAAATCTGTTGACAAATGACTTAGGGAGGCCCTTTCTTCCTCCGCCTTGATACTGAGGATTTTGGGCTGCAAATATTGTAAAACCTGGATGACATTTGAAATATTTGTCAAGTTCAGGAATGTAGGTTTCTGCTCGATGATCCAAGCAAGCGTTCAATCCTTCCAATACTGACTGCGAAGCAAGATTCAGCTCGTCAAGCAATACCCACTCACCACGTTGCATTGCCCTCAAAAATGGGGCATCCCTCCAAACAAATTCACCAGCAGCCTTCCCTTCAGCAGGACTATCAGCACCGAACAAATCAATCAAATCTGTTTGTTCCGAGAGATTAATACGTGTGAGCGGTTTGCCAAGGCACTTTGCTAGCGCAGAAATAAGTGTGGTTTTGCCCACACCAGGACTACCCTCCAAAAGAATAGGACGATGTGCCTGGAGGCCTCTAACTACACGCAAAACGTTCATTGCTGTCGTTGGAGCATGAAAATTGAATGGTTCTTTGGCTAAGCTGGAATTGGTAACCGGCAAACTAAAATCGCCAACTCTCAATTCATCGTCAGAAAGAGAAACTGATGCCGAAGTCACATACAGCGGCATTAAATCGCTGTGACTGAACTCAGAAAGCTTTTGTACACACTCGACACGAGCTAGTTTCAGCTGCTTCATTCTTGAAGGATGAGAATTTTGAAAACCAGAGTCGGTACCCAGCGCATCAATAAACACCATGCAAGCACCATGCAATAGAGCACTTTCTGGAGAAATCGACTCAGACAGAATATTTACAAAAGTGATCCAAGTAAGAAGGTTTCGCAAAGAAAAGCTCGTTAACCCTCCAGTGCCAGTTTCGCGATCTCGAAACCAATATCCAAAAGAAACAATAGCATCAGAAAAAGATTTGACAGAGGGAGCCAGGAGGTTATAAACAATGTCTTTTGTGTCCTCAACATCCTCCATTGAAGGTACCCAGATTTCAGTAAATCGATTTCTAAGAGCTGCTGAAAGCTCCTTCTTACCGTAATCACCACCAGGATTCATGGTAGCAAAAAACTGAAACCCGTCCTCAGCAGTGATTGAGTAATCAGATCCCCTCTCAGCCAGCAGAATTGTTCGTTCTGGTTCTAAAACAGAGTTCAGACGCTCCAAGACAGAATCATCTGCCAAAGAGATTTCATCCAAAAGGAAAAAATCACCTCTCTTTAACGCTTGAATAAGTGGACCATCGTTCCACTCAAACAAAACATTTAACCTGGTTTTCAAAATATCCACCTCCTTATCTCCTCCACTGTACAATGAGAGAAGCAAATCAAGATCAGCTTCAGGATGTTCAGGAAATAGAAACAGGAGCCGATGGCGAAGCCGTTTTTGAGTTTCAGAGCGATCACGTACTGGCCTCTGTGCCCCAATCAAATCACTAGTTTCTGTATTTTGATGGGCATTCACTATTGACAAGCTTTTCTTCACAGCTGCGGCTAAAACTTGACAGATTGTAGTCTTACCGCAGCCTGTTTCACCAATTAGTAACACTGGTTCGTTATTTTTCAATGCCTGGGTGACAAGCACTAGTAAACGTTTCATCCCTTTAGTCCAAATAACTGAAGAGTTGTCAGCTATAATTTCCAATGGTACCAAACTTTCATAAATTTTAGCCACATCCAACTTAACTTTCATCACCTTTTCGATAACTTCTTTGACTAGAGTTCTCTCGTCAGCAATTCTGCATCTCTCTCCTAATAGCAAATATCCGTTTAAAGCGAGTTGCTCATAGCCAATAGCTTCTCGTTGTGCCCACCTGAATAAATCTCGGAGAGTGGCAAAGGAGTTTTTTTGCTCAAATACTCTCGATGCAGATCGTCTAATACCTAGTTCATGATAAACTTCAACAATCTTTTTGGCATACGACGGTGCGACTCGACATCTATCTTGCAAAATTGTTTGTAATTCATCTTCAGGAATATCGTCAAAATGAAGTTCTAAAAATCGATTCCTGAATGCTCGTGATAAAATTTTTCTACCTCCATACACTCCTGGAGGATTTTGTGTTGCAAAAAGCATGAAGTCTGGATGTGGTTTTACCACTTCCTGTGTATCGGGAATGAGCAGTTCACGGTTGTCATCAAGCAGTCTGTTAAGAGCTTCCAGAACATCAGTCGGTGCCAGGTTAAGTTCATCAAGAACTATCCAATGACCATTTCTGACAGCGTTTACTAACACCCCTTCTTGGAACTTGATTTTGCCCTTGTCATCGGACACGTAGCTACCTAAGTACTCTTGTAAATCCGTATGTTCGTGATTGTTGATTCGCACAAACTTATGACCAGAGATTTTTGCCAAATAATTGATAATTGAGGTCTTTCCTGACGACGTTGGGCCCTGAATCAATACGGGAAATTTTCCACCAGACACAGCTCTCATCACATTAAGCAAATTTTTTTCAATGAAAGGCGTAATGATATAGTTTGATTGGTCTTGAGTGGGTTCTGATCCATGACGTACCCACAAATGCTTAAATCGAACGTAGTCATGTCCGTCATTGGGTGGCTTCGGTACTTCCTTTAGTACCGATTTAATGTTTCCTAGTCGTGCAAGAATATGCTTTTCAATGATACTAATAACTGCAGCCTCGGACTCTCTGTCAAGCTGAGTAAGAAAGCACATGCAAAAGCCCTCAAAGAGAGCTCTCCGCAAACCAAAGGCAGAAGCAACTGATCGAGCAAAAACTAATGTACGAGAAAGTGTACGAATACTGAAATGAGGACGCTGGTTGGCACCATCCACAATCAGATTTCTTTCACTCATGTTTTTGAGCTTTAAATACAAGTCAGCAACATCGTTAGACACCCAGCCATCACCTGATCCCGAAGGAATGTACTTGTCGATAACCTTCAGCAAATCCTCTATGTTTCTATCAGGAGAAGCCACCTCAATTTCAGTAAAGCGAGATCTCACGCCAGGGGGAAGATCTTTTTTTCCTACATCTGTGGCAGGATTCATACACGCAAAAATTCTGAATTGTTCGTGAGCTTTGATAGCTTGAGCATTTCCAGTTTCTGGTAACATGATGGAAGGTTCTGAGCCAAGCAGATCCGTGATACTTTCAAGGGTGTCAGCTGCAGCTAGATTCATCTCATCTAAAAGTACCCAATCTCCATTTCTAACCGCTTTAACAAGTGCTCCTTCAACAAATTTGAACACAAAGCTGTTTTCCACTTTTCGAAACTGAATATCAAACTCTTCAACTTCCTTTGCAAAGACTTTCCATCTTGAAGCCATTTCTTCGGCATTTAGACGTCTTCGTTTTGTTCTTTTCTCACTATCGTCGTTGCTAGAATTTCTTGGTTCTGCCAAACTTGACATGGCCAACGAAATAGCTCTTTGCCACAAATTCACCACCCTCGACCACTGCGATTTTGTGACGGCCTTGACCAAGATAGCAGAGAACTCAGCATTTTTTCTCTCTGAAAAAGTTGCAGGAAATAGCTCATTGAACTTTTCTTGTAAAGGGAGAGCAAGAGTACGAGCATCTATTGGCTTGAAACCACCTAAAAGATCCCCTGATTCAGTCTGTTGAGATAAATTGATAACTGTTAATTTCTTTCCCATGATACCAGCAAGGTATTGAACTACGGTAGTCTTACCTGTACCTGTTTCACCAACCAATAATGTGGGTTCATTCATCAATACGCCCATAGCTATGCGTTCGATCAAGCACAGAGCATGATTGGTCAATGCAAACGCATTGGAGCCTTTGCCTTTTATACTGCGTGTAAGTGAAACGCGGCCAATTTCAATTTTAGTATCAGCAATCGAAATTTTGGGAACGTATTTGTTTAAATACTGCTCCACCTTACCATGAGACAGATCAAGATTGGATCCTACCAAATGAGCGACATATTCATACGTGGATCTGTCAGCTATGTGAGAAGCAAAACAATCAACGGCCTCTGCAAAAATCTCATCATACGTCTCACTTGGGAGGCTGTCTGTTGACGAAACTATTCCCCGCATTGCTAGCATTGTGCTTACGCGCCTGGCCCATTTCATTAAATCTCTGTTAGAGACCAGCCGGGACAAGCCTCTACGAACTGCCAAAGATGGTGCGTTATCTCTGGCATTTCTAGTAGCTGTGTATGTAGAAACAAACTGACTTGCAAGTTGTTCTAGATTTGGAAATGTGGAACTTAGTAGCAAAGTTAGTTCCTGACTAGAGTAATTCAACATATCTACCTCAGTCCATAAACGGCGACCAATAATATCAGGGGTCGCTTTATCATCAAACATTGTGACAGTGGCTATCAGTTTGAATCCAGCTTTTGCCTTTATTGTCTCTCCGCGACTAGGAATTTCAAGAGTAGACCTCTCGATAAGCGGTAAAAGAACTGACAAAATATCAGTCGGCGCTTTGTCAATGTCTTCAATAAGTACCCACCTGCCTTCAGCTACAGCGGTGGCTAGCACTCCTCTTCGCCATTCAAATGACCCTGGTTCGGAACCAGTTGAATAGGATCCTATCAGCATTTTTGTGTCTGTTTGGTCGCCAAGATGAATTCTTACCATATCTTCATGTGCCCCAAGTTGTCTGGCAACATGATCAATTAAAAAAGTTTTACCCGAACCTGATACACCAGTTACCAGTATAGACTTACCAGATTGTAGCGCGGTTCCAAATGAGAAAAGGTTGGAATTCCAGGTTCTTGTGGCAACTGGTTGCATCAATGCAGAAGTAGCTTGGGAAGCTTTTAAAGAAGGCACCAAAACGTTTCCAACATTGGCAATCAATGGCGAAAGAGAGAATGAGAAAAGTGGCATCTCAGTTGAACGGTCTTTGAGAGCCACAGCATCATTGATCTGAACAGCCTCCGAGAGTGCAAATTGGCAAAAATCAATCTCAGAAGATTCATATACTGAAATACAAGTGTCTGGAAAATATGGTAAACCATATCTTGCAAATAATTCGGGCTCTAGCGCCAAGTTGTTCAAAATGGAAAGAGCTCGAAGAGCAATAATCTTGTTTTCAAGCTGATGCTGACTAGTGAGAATAGATACAAGATGTGCACTGGAGAAAAATGATGCAAATGAATCCGAATCTTCAAAGAGTAGGCGATAAATAGAAACTGTCGTTTCGAGAGACAGATCGAGCTGAGGCATGTTGTAATTTAAAAAATGAATAATTAATGGCTTGATAGATGGTTCCACACTCACTTGTCTGGCCATTGAATGTAGAACAAGCAGCGGGGAGAAATCAGAGGTTTTGTGTATCATTCGGGAACAAATTTCCAGGGCCAGCAAGTTGTTTATGGCCAGTAGTTTTCTGGAAACATTTTTATGATTTTTGTACACAGCGTAAGTAAGTTGCTGGATGTAATTATCATGCTCAGTCAACTCATCCTCCACAGATCTTTCTGTGTGGGTTGTTTCGAACGAGAAGTACTCAAGCGATCTATGTCGACATGCCGTGTATGCGAATCTCACCTGATTAGTTGGAAGAATGGTACTGGAGTTAGTAGCGTTCTCTATTATTACTTTTATTTTTTTGCAGCATTAAAATACCTACCTCATTTCTGAGATTCCCTCTAGTCTATAATTTTTGGGGTAAGTTGTAGTTGAAATTTTAGGCATCGACAGTAAAAAAATATTCTTATCAGTAACGTGATTTGTGCACGTGATATTGCTGGTGATCTCAACTTCATTCCATCCCCAATTGCGCTGGCGCGGGTTTTGCCTTCAACGATTATTTGCAAAAATGGCCAAAAATGACGATGTAAAGCAGGCAATTCAGCCCATATTTCAGGAAAATATTGCTCGCAACAAAGGTGCTATTCAACATATAAGAAATGTCACTTCTCTAGTCATTGGCGTGGGTGCTGGCACACTTCGCCTACAGTCTTTATATGGATTTGCGTTTTACTTCATACTTTCCTTTTTGGTATCCATTTTGATTTATTTATTAGTTTCCAAAGCTCGTCCTGCTAGGTATTTTACATCCCCTAGCACTGACGTATTTGTGAGCGACATTTTCAGCGGTCTACCTGGATTTGTGTTAACATGGACATTGTTTTACGGTTTGGTGGGTGCATAGTTTTAAAAATGTGTGTCAAAACTACATAGCATTAATAGTAATCTAAAATACAGACTCGACAACAGTGTACGGCCGAACTCCTGCGGCATCCAAAATTTGGAGGCACTTGAGTGCAGCAGCATCGGCGGCATCGTCATCGTCGATGGCTTCGTAAAATCGAGACAGCGCCGACGATGCGAGAGGGTCGCTTCCATCGTGCTCCAAATAAAGTTCAAGCAACACTCTGGCCTCTGCTACCGCTGCGCGGTAGTCTTCAATCCTATCGAACAAACTTTCCTTGACAGATAAGACTAAATTTGCAAAGCCCACAATCGCTCTTGCGTTAAGCTTCTCCATTTCTAAAGCAGCTTGAAACTCTTTCAATGCAGCCCTAGGGTTCGATTCGACCAAAGTCATTGCATGCACACTTTTCAGATCTGCCGTCCATCCACTCTCGGAGACCTCTCTTACAGCTTGTCGAGCTTCTTCGTGCAAGTGCGCTCGAATATACAGCTCTGAAATCCAAATCCAAACTTCTCTTTTAATTTGCACTTTGTAAAATTGTGCGGCATCGTTCCATAAATCCATGTTAAAAAATGCACCAAGAACGTGCAAAACATCACTAACGCTAGCAATTGCAACCTCCTGACCCTCAAACTTTTCCCGGCATGCCACCTCTGTCATTTTCATCTGCAAAATTTGATACTGCTGTTCCAGAGGAAGGTTATCATCAACTAGGTTGCTAATAAACTCACCAAAATACTTACTCAGCAACTCAATAGTCTTGGGGTAATTTTCATCAACAGTGCTCAGAAGTGCAAACAAGTGCATTAACGAGGCTGACCTTGGGTGCTTCAAGCACCCTTCCCGTGCAATCTCTATCGCTGGTTGAGCATGAAAAGTTTTTGTCAATAGCAAAGAATAAGATAAATAAGAGTCTTCGCCAAACAAAAGTGGCTCAGAATGTTCGGCGGCAATGTCTTGTTGGCTCCACAGCTGTTTCCAGTTGACCAAAGCTTCCCCATAGTACTCGGTACGCAACTTCTCTGTCACAGCATTATCACCAAGTGCTGTATATCCCACAGCAACAGCATGATAAAATGAAGCAGGTCGGCTCGATAGCTCTGAAGACCACTCAATCAGTAATTGAGTATATTCCAAAATCAAGTTTTGGCCCTTCAAGGTCTCCACGCGATCTGCGCCTGTCAGTTTCGAGAGATAATATATCATATCGCCGAATATTCCAATGACCTTTTCAATTTTGTCACCGGCATCACTTCCCGCAGCGCCACTAAGCTGTCGTTGACGTGCCTTGGATTGTAATCCAATATATGTTTTGAAAACAGCAATTGTCTCCAGAGGACAGAACTTTTTGAGAATGTTGACTTTGACTAGAAGCCTGAGAATGACACATGAATGAAAAGTGCGCTCGGCTGCCGACTTCAAAGTGGCCGCAAGCTCATTCAATATTTGCAGCCGATCCTGAGCGTACTTTTCAGCAACCTGTTGTATTCCGCCCATAATACCCTCTGCAGGGCCCCCTGGACCACTTGTCATTGTTGAAATTTGCACAGACTTTCCTGATCTCTTTTTCTTCTCAGCTGCAGCAGTGGTGGCTATGTCTCTTCGCTTGAACCCGGCAGTGCCCCATGGAAGTGCGTTATAATAGAGGTTATATCCTGCAATCTTGATGTCGACAAGACCCTCACAGTACTGTTCGTACTCTAAAGTCAGAGCAGCCACATCGCGGGCTCCTTCACCAGACTCTAGCTTCTTGCTGATGAGCTCAGCAACCTTGAGAGAGCTTTGGTCCATCTCTGCTTTACCTGGATTTGCAATCGCAACTCTCGCAGCCTGCGACAAATAAGCCAATAATATTGACAGGTCGGTAGATGCGTCAAGCTTATCCTTAATCTGAACCAAATTCTCCAGCGAATGGTTGGACTCCAGTTGCATATCAAAAAATCTTTCGCTCATAAATCGAGACCAATGGGACAGCTCGTCAGTCGGCTGTGGTGTTGGCTTTGTAGCCTCCAACTCATACATGTGTCTTGCAGTCTGGGTGTCCCCGGATTGCTCTAAAGAGAAGGCCATAATGGCAGAACGTTTGACTTCAATGTATGGGAGCGTTCGCAAGGAGTCATGTACCTCCGCTTTTTTACAATTGTTCAACGCCTCGGCGTATTTCCCCTGAAGGGCGTTGACTTGGGCCAGAAGGAGCGAGAGCTCCCCACTAAAACGCTCGGGGCTAACAGTAGCAGTTGTAGGAGTAGGGGTCAGTGCAACCGATCCCAAAGAGCTTTTTATCAACTCAATCTGCTGCCTTATCGTCTCAAATATGGCAATTTCAGCCGGAGAGTGTCTCTCCGTCAACTTGTACTTGCGCAACTCTGCTTCTATACGCACAATTTGCGCCGGCAATGAATCGTTAGGAAGCTGGTTACACCCATTGAGTGCCTCTTTCCAATTTGCAGAGCATCGGAGAGTATCGAGACGACGCACAAGGTCGTCTGCAGATTTAGATTTTTTGTGACGAAACAGCACCATGACGTTCTAGAGCAGTCCGCTGGAACTTTTGGGCGCTGCAAACAACTTGCCCATCATGTGACTGTGGCACGTGTGACTCAGTCTTGTTATTTGGCTTCGCTACCAGGGCTGCCCTTGGCTGTTGTTTCCATCTATAGATCCGATTCTCAACTCATTACGCAAGTAATGTTTATGTACTCTCCATGCTTATTCAGCATTTCAAGGACCACACGTGGTTAACCTCGGCAAATGTGCGCTCTGTCAGCCAGCGTCACCGAACCGCTAAGGAGAATTCCCGGGGAATCTGCTCGGCTTTTTCTGTTACTCTTGAAGCTGTTTCCAACATGTATGGTTGCTATCAGGAGCTAACAATTGTACGACTTTCATCTAGTGCCAGATTCGACATTTCCAGATGAGGAAAGTATGATAGAATGTGCATAAAACCAAAGAAATTACATTAGCTTTGAAGGAGCATCAATTTCAATTTAACGACGAACTACCCATGTGAAGAAATATGAACGCCAATGTGATTCCACTACTCAGTGGAGAGGATCAATTCGATATCTCACGTTGGCTATATTTCAGTAAATGAGGCACCATTTATAGTTAGTGTTTAAATCTAGCGTACCAAGGCCGCTAAAAGACCGTCAAATAGAATTTCGGTGAAATTGCACAAGGGATAGAGAAATCCTCTACGCGTTTCATGTGACTAACTGTGAGTTCTACACGGTCAGACAAAGGCTCCAAAACAACCAACGTGCCTAATTCTCGAGCACTATTGCTTGCAAAATAAGATACTATAGTAGTAGTATTTAGTAAGGATAGCATTACAAGTTGTTCAAATGGTTTCCTGAGATGCCCACTGCCATGATCGCTTCGAGAAGTACATTCCTAATCCGGACGCCAGCATATCCACATTTTTAGAACCAAAATTTCAGGCACCACTAAAAACTCTTGAGAGATCTATTGAAGAGACCACACTGGAACCCGTGAGGAAATCTGCTAGAGATAGTTTCTAGTCGCCCAAATACATTTGCATTGTTCCCTCAAAACTCACGGCCCCTAGATTTGCTTTGCTGTAGGTTTTCGAGCAGAAATGACTCCTCACTCACCCTATCATGAAGGAGTGACATTTATCGAAGAAACGACTGTATTCTATGACCCGAGTGATATCATATCGGTTGCTATGGCATGGATTTCTCTGACCCCGCTCATTCTTCTCATCATTTACGCGACAATGGCAATTTCTCGCCGCGAAGTTGAAACCTTTCTTATGGGAGCTGGTCAAGTCGTCTGCGAACTGGCAAATCATTATGTGAAAAATCAGATCAAGCAAGACCGACCCCGGTATGGGCCTGGCTATGGAATGCCGTCGGCGCACGCTCAATTTGTGTTTTACTACGCTAGCTATTTGATTCTGTGGATGTGTTTCAGAGTCCATTTTTCTACAAGAAAGAGAATTCTACGATCATTAGGATTGATTTTAATGGCGTCAGTGGTTGCATATTCGCGTGCATATTTGTTTTATCATACTGAGCTACAGGTAGCAGCCGGCTGCATAATGGGAATTGCTATTGGCGCAGGCTGGTTTGTAGTTGTTTGCATTCTTCGTGACCTTGGCATTGTCGACCTGTTGCTGGATTTCTATCCTGCCAGATGGTTCTATATTAAGGATACCGCATGTGAAAAGACATCGTTTGTACGCGAAGAGTATGTTGAATGGCGACGTGTTCATTCAAAAATGAAACTTCTAGTCAAGATGGATTAAAAAGTAGCGCGAGTTGCTAGTGTTTGCATTTTGTGAAATAAATAATAATATATGTCTTTTTCTTTTTAGGCCATGTCTTCGTCGTCATCATTTAAAGATGCAGGCTGAGAGACTACACGGCGCAGCTTGCCAATGAGATACCCCGTCGTGGAAAGTGAGAGAGGAGGCTTATCGTCTTCAGAGTCATCGCTACTTGAATAATATGAGGCCCAAGATCCCGACCTCTGTTTGCGGGCCATCCTGGGGTCAGGAGGCATGGACGGTGAAACTGATAGCAGCGGCTCACTTTCATTTGCACGTTGCGATGTTAACGACAAACTACCATTTGTAGCAAGATTTCCTCTGCTGACTTTGGTGGACAATCGCCGTGCCTGTGGGTCTCTGGTAGATGGTAGTTTGGGTTGGACACTTACATTGGATGCAATAAACCAGACACCTACAAATGTCAAAAAACACCCGCATCCAAATGCCAGCAAACTTTTTGGACTTCGATCAGCAAAATCATCGAATGCAATGGCAGAGGCGATAATGACAGAGACTGTAAAAAACACAAAATGGACTGGTACAACCACCGTGCTGGAGAAGCATTTCAGTGCCAAGTTCAAAAAATGAACCTGCGAAATTGCTGTGACAATTATTATGAAAGCCAGCTCGTAAGTGATATAGCTTCTAGCAGCTGATGAAATCCCCCCTTCCAATAAACCACTGAGGCATTTTGTTGCCACAGCAGTGTATGCCCCGAGCAAAGCAACGGTGAGAAGAGTTGTAACAAGTGTGAGAGACATCGGCATTGAACGAGCGAGACCCACTACTGATGAGGCACTGTTCTTAGTTAACGCGCTTTGTCGACGCTCACTAGCATGCGAAAGATATGAGACGTGAGAAAGTTGAGGTCTCAGTGACGAAGTAGTCTGTGAAGGAAACAAAACTGGCGCCGGATTAGAAGATGAAGATGTCGTAGAGCTTTCTGTATCAGTGTGACTTTGAAAATAGAACCAAAAAATGAGAACTGTCAAAACAGAACAAGTGACCAGTAAGTAGATCTGAACCCCAGTCTTTTTGCATAGGGCAATGATATCGTCACTGGTCAACGGAGGCGGGGAGTTTCCGTTTCCATTTTGTTCAGGGCTGAATACAATAGATAAGATTCCAACCACGCAAAGACCAACACCGAAAATATTATACTTGGATAAGGGCTCGCTAAACCAAAGAGGGGCAATAATAGAATTTGACACCAGAGCGAAAACGCCGAGTGGAGAAACCAAGGATGCCGGAGCCAGTCCATATGCGATAAAATTTCCAAGCTCACCTATCGTCATCAGCAAGATACCAAACCACCATAGTGGCGACTTCAAATGAGACGCTAAGGGGTGAAGAGAGGCGATCCGCAAATGCGCATATCGTTGGAGATTTAATGCAATTGAAATCAGAACATTGCCAGAGGCTGCTGTGACGATGCCAATCGTTGTGTAGTTTGGACTCATGATATTGTACAGATGTTTCACAAAATTGTTACAAGGTTGAACCTAAAAAACCGTGTGTGTACGGCGGCTCACCGGTGAAGAAATTTCAAGAGCCCAAAGCTCTAGAGATCTTGGCCTGTATAGAAAGGAACGCGAGAGAAACGATAGAGAGGCCGTAGCACGAGGCTATTGGTGAAGTGTTTGCCAAATACTTGCGGGGCGCGCTAGAGTCCAAGCACTTTAAAATTTGAGATCTCTGAACCTTGCAATGGCGCGCAAAAGAGTGCAGCTGTTGGCACCCAATTTTATTTGACAAATGTCCAATGATGATATTCAACGTAAAAGAATCAGCAGAATTCTAGCAGCCTTCAAGGTTTGGATCCCGACCGAGAAGAGAAGCGGCTTGGAAATAGACCGAGAAGGGCACGTGTTCAGAGTAGGAGAAACGCCGAACAGCCACCGCTCCGGAAATGTTGACGGACTGGAAGAAACTACAGATAAGATCTGAAGAAAAATAGGAAATTATAGTAGCGCCAGTGGCGTCGCTCAACGGGTGTTGCTGAATGTGTTTGACAAGCTACGGGCCAGGAGCGCAGGCTGATATAGCAAGAGGACTGAACTAACTGCGCAGATACCTGTGCAGTGCAAGAGCGCCAAAATGGCTACCGAGTCAATGTACTCGTAACTGAGGTGGTGAATATGAAAGCATAATGACTTGGTGTTGAGTCAACAAGTGCGGATACAACGTGCGGATACAACTTGCGGATACAGAGTGCGGATACAGAGTGCGGATAAGATGCTACGGATATGTGTAAATACTTAGTGTGTAGACAGCTAGCAACCCAGGCAGTCAGCGCACACTGGGTAAAGCCGTATCTTGACTGATCTGGTGAACGAACTCTGATAGTGACTTACGCAATTATTTATTTGGCGATGATGTCAATTGCTTGCCGAGCAGCTCTCCGACCCTGACGAGCGCGAACATCTGCTCATCGCAGGGTCCTGCCCGCTGCTGATGGTGCCCCATCACTGCATGCTCCGCCTGCAATGACGTGAAGTGCAGATGGTCTAGCGTGCCTAGACTCCTGACGGTGAGCGACTAACTTGCAATCTAAGCGATTGGGTTGGCAGCACAACGCGCGCGCTTTTGATCTTCACATGGATGAGCCACTTTTAAGGAGCGACGACTCAAGCTACAATGCTACATCCGAGCTGGATGCAGACAGGGTCACACCAGAAGGCGCTGTTGCATCCGCGACCAGTGACGTAGCGACGACACAGGATGGGCCTGTTGTACAGGGCCGTTCCAACATTCTCTACGGCATTGCAGCGACCGTGTCGTACGCTAACAATACATCTGAAGCAAGAGACTTCAGCATGGCGGAGAAGAATTGGCTCGCTCTGCTGAGAATGGGCCTCACGCTGTCTGCGCTTGCCGCGTTTTGCGTCTTTGAGGTGCGTTTTCAAGATGTCGACGTTGTGCCCCACCGGTCGGTCTCTGCGGTGCTTGGAGCGTTCTTTGCAGCTCTGGCCGTAGCGTCCATTGTTGTGAGCTGGCTCAACTACAACAGGGAGGTCCAGCAAATCGCAAAGGAGGGCACCCATCTCAACAACATGCCCCTGACGTACGTGGTGGTAGGGCTGTTTGCAGTGGGAATCGTCATTGCCAACGTTTGTTTGGCAATTGTATAGCCCACGCGAATCAGCATTACGAGTCGCGCTGGCGGCTACTCTCATGTTGCACCAGGCTGAGGTGATGTACCGTCAGCGGCTGGCATGTGCGCATCACGGGTCGGCAAAAAAGTTGCAAGAGTACTCCGGTACTTGTAAAGATCGGCATACTTTCGTTAGTCACTATGTAGATCGTATTTAGTTTTGTGCTTTATGGCCCTTGCCGGGGAAGCCACAATGCAAAGATTTGGCATTAACTGTGACGGTCGACCACCTGCGTCAACCCCAATTGGGAACTGTCAGCACCTGTCAAAAAAAGATCGGCGTTGTGGACGCATACCCTTCGTGGGCACTAGGCGAGGTTTCGCCTCTGTTGGAGCAGACCTGAAACAATCTAGACCCTCTGCTGCATGCTAATGACTACCCAATGCTCACGTTCCCCGAGCACGGGGCCAGTGGCCCCAGGCAGAGAAGCGGACGGGTGGCCTGCGGGAAAGAGCAGGGATCAGCAACTGCTCGTATACAATCCGCCAGCGTGACAATCTACTGTCAGCTGTCGAAATAGTCCTTGAGCATCTCCATCTCTTGGGATTCCTGTTGGAGAACCAGCAGGTTCTGAGTCACCTGTGCTTCACCAGACCCTTGGCGGATTGCGGAGAAAGGAGCTAGCGGCAGGCCGGTTGTGCCGACAAAATAGCCGCCACCGGAAGCTCTCTTGCTGCGGGGCCCGCTGATTCTCTGTGCGTTACATTGAAGGAAAAAAACACTATATACGCGGCAAAAGATCGGCCCTTGTTTTACCCGTTTATTGTTTGACAGGTGGTGCAAGTTAGCCAAGGCCTACTTGTCCCCTCCACACCTGCTCAACCCTCACAACTATCCGCAACCTTTTTTGGGCAATTTCAACACGCAAATCCGTTAGCAGCAGCATGCTGGATTGGGCAACGTACCAGCGGTGCCGGCTTACTCAAGCAAAAGATGGCTCCGTAACAGAGCATATTGCGGGGGGTCGGCAATGCATAGCGCTGCACTACGCACCTGGCGCTGGCTTTAGCAACTACTGCATCAAAGATCGCTGCATCGGTTCCTCGCCAGCTCAACTTCCGCTTTCATTTCGTGTGTCATGAAATCACCTACCCAAAAAACATACCGCCTCCCATCCTTGTCCGCATTTTAACACAATAGAAACATTTTGCAAGCTTCTCTCTGCTTGGTCGAGACATCAAGCTTTCCAGCTGGCTGCGATTATTTATTCCTTCTACCTTTGTCGCTCAGACAACACCTGGCCACCAGCACGCAACAAACTCCGGCTCATCGTTTGGCGGACCCACTTGTAGATTGCGGCCGTTTATTTGCCTGCCTACATCAAATCTTGAGTTGCATTTACCTGCAACTTGTATTCTATCAAGCAAAGCCCACGTCCAAACAGCCGTGAGCCTGCGTACACTATCCTGGCCTCTTAATAGTCACACTATCTTGTTTCGCTGCTGCCCATTTGCTGTGTGCTCAAATGAGCGAACCGTTGGCAAATTCTGCTAGCGAACCACAAAAACGACGACGGAGAAAACACTCCAAGTCACGACAAGGTTGCACAAACTGCAAGCGCTTGCGAGTAAAATGTGGAGAGGAAAAACCCCAGTGTCGTAACTGTGTGAAACGAAATGCCACCTGTATATACAAACCCGTGGTTTCGGCCAACTCCAAGTCTGGTCAGATGAACGTCCATGCAAACGTCGCCTCGTCCACGCGCGCTTTCCATCCTGCAGGCAAGTCGTCCTCCTCCGAATCTTCGTCGTCAGAATCAGAGCGGGTCCCGTCGCTGGCTCCCATCCCAGAATCCATCCCCAAAATTGCGTCTGAGATTGTGCAACAAATGCAAGATATGAGATTTCCGCTGGATCCTCTTCCGCATTACTTGATGACGGATCCCAGCGTGTCATATCCCTGGCTCCAACAGCAAATGTCGTACATCAGCTCTAACGTGGCAGTGGATCCCGTTGGCTCACTCGGAAACTCTTTCAACGCAAATGCGCTGAGCCTTCTCAACGGGTTTCTTTCGCAAACTCCTCCGCTGCCCATCCTTGAAGAGGGCCTGCCTCTGAGCACAATGGTCTGGCATGACGCTGGTCTCAGCAGCGCAGACGCCACTCTGCCTTCTGGACTTTCCCTGGAAAGCGATGCTAACGATTTTATAAATGATAGAATGGACGAAGAGCATTTTCACTCAATGACCAGCGACGGCCAAAATTCAAAAACATCACATCAAGTGTTTCAGCATCTTACTGCAATCTCTCGATCTATCGATGCTCTTGCGGCTAAGATTGTGCGCTACTTTTCTATGATAAATTCTATGGCGGTCCACATGCCGGTTTTGATACCTCCCGATATGTTTCCTTCGTCAACAGACCCTCGCATGATCACCCAACTCATTCACCATCATGTTGCTCACTGCGAGGAGTTTCTTCTCATGACCAACCCTCAAGATGTACCTCTTTGGAAAGAACACGTTCCTCGTATGAGTTTATCCCACCCTGGAACCCTCCATTCCTTGCTGGCCCTCGCGGCGTCGCATTATTCTCACGTGGAACCGCATAGATCCGCAAGTCTGCGACGACTCGCTATTCAACACTTTAAGCAATCCCTTATTGTATGGTCTGAAATCAACCAAATGAGCTGCGGAAATCCTGATGGCGGAGCACATGGAGAATCGCTCTTTATTTCGTCTTGTCTCATTTTGATCCTAGCCAGTTCACTGCCAGAATGCATCCCTCTAATATCAACAGGAACTTCTCCTGATATCCTGGATTTCATGATTGCTCCAATCTATGTTTTGCTCAGATATAGAGAAAATATCGTTGGCAGCAAGCTAAATCCCATGGTTATGACGTCCTATATTTATGTTGACACTTCAAAGTTGGACAATCCTAACGGTAATGTTTTTCAAAAGTTGATTAGGATTTGCTGCATTTTCATGGAGAAAAACCTGGAAACAAATTATTACGGTTACCCCGTATCACCTGTCAGTGATTCGCAGTCTCCTTTAACAACACCGGAACCCGAGGCACAGAGCCACCGGCAGAGCCAAACACAGGTCACTCAGTCCATTCATGGCAATACTAACCATGCGCCAATCGATTATGAGCAAGACCCTGTGTACTGGCCGTGCCATAAATCTCTTACAACAGTCGATTTCTGTATCCGCAGAGGAGTCTTGAGGCAATCCTGCACAGACATGATTCAGTGGATGATGGGTGTGAACGAAGACTTTCTTGGCGTCTTGCGCTCTGGGCATTCATTTGCCAAGATTATTGTCATGTATTTTTTGGCTACAATCAGCATTAAGCGTGAGTTTTTTTGGATTGGTGAGCGCGTACGAATAGAACTTCCAAAGCTTGCCAGCGAACTTGATTCATTTTGGGCACCTCTTGCTGAATGGCCTTTGAGTATGCTCCAGGCACCACCAGCTGCCGATTGGGATGAACTGTGGGAACGTTGTCAAGATACAGCTACCCAAGACGCATTCATTGAGAGCTTGGAGAATGGCAGAGTTTAAGTTTGGGTTATTTAAGAATGTTACATTCAACTAAAAATAAAACAGTGGTAAGGACAATCCACGTCGACCTGCGCAGCAGGTCGCGCTCATCATTGTCAGCATGAAGGGTAGACTTGTGATCAATTACACCCTCCTTGAAATTCAAAGGGATGTACTTTCATAACGCAAAGTCTTTGTAAAGCACAACTGTCAATCAACTGCCAGTCTCCATATCGACAAACCGCTCAAATGGTCGCAGCCAAACAAAACAAGCCCGCCAGAGACTACACATGTCAATTATCTAGTATCACGAAGAGTGTATTGATTCATACATAAATTAAAAGGTCATCGTAAGAGGAGCGCTACGCAGCCTGGTGCTGAACAGCTTTCCCTGGTACATCATTTTGTTGGATTTTGGAGATCTTTCAAAGAGTCTCGGCATTTTCATCACAATTGCTAAAATTTAGTCAAACAAGCCCATTCCCATCTCCTCGTCAGACTCTTCCTCAACCTTCTCTTCTTCCTTCTCGGCAGCGGCCTCGCCAGCCTCAGCGGAAGCAGCGCCACCGGCGGCAGCGGCACCACCAGCTGGGGCAGCACCAACAGCAAAAGAAGAAATCAAGTCCTGCAAGTCCTTGCCTTCAAGAGCTTTGGCAAAGATGTTGGCCCAGATTGGCTCAAGCGACTCAAAGCCAGCAGCCTTAACAAGTGTGTGGAGTTTGTCAGCAGTGACATCAACCTCAGCATCAGCGAGGATCAGCGAAGCGTACGAAAGAGCAACTTCGTTAGACATTTCTATTGTGATTTTGGTAGATACAGTAGTCCAGGTACTCTACTTGATGATGATGGCCATTGTTGTTTGGACGCTTGGGTTTGTCACAGCCCTAATGTTGGGACTGCTTCTTTGTGTGCACGTATTTGTGGGGTAATTGAACCAGCCTTGCGAGGAGTCGCAGTTGGGCCAAAACGATTCGGAAAATATATCCGACAAAGATCGGCATCTGAATAATACGAGCGGCCACGGCTCCGCCTGCTACTCATCGGTTAATGGGTTAGGGGTTGCTCAGTACGTGCCTGCTCTCATAAACGCACATCTGTTACACTTGATCTCCGGAGAGCAGTTGCGGCATCAACGCTTAGTGGCATTCTGGCCATACTCTGTGAATCAATCATGACCTTTGATTTCATAGTGTAATACAATACAATAATCACACTTACATAAATAAAGGATAAAAAAATAAATAATGGATACTCTGTTGGATTCTGACATCACATTCTCCGCTTCTTGTTCACATGATCCTCATCACTGTCCGCTTCATCCTCGACGACAAGCTCCTCGTCCAAGCACGCATCTGTGTTGTCATCCCCTTCTACAATACACAGGCCAGACACGTAGGACCCAGTGTGAGCAGAGCCAACTTCCAGTCCAGTCTCAAAATCATAAAACCTCACAGCTTTATCCATCCCACCTCCCACCAATACTTTCTCATTCGCGGAGAGCTGAATATGCATAAACCCTCGCGGGGCACCGGTAAATCGTTTCTTATATTGAGCCCTACCATAGAGCGTACCGACAGAACGAAAGCCATCACTCCATATGAGTCTGCCACCTTGAATCAATTTAATATTGTGCAGCGGGTGATCCGTGATACGCGTGGTACAAAGAGGTCGACGTCTCCCTCTTGCTTTAGCCTCGTACAACTTGATTTCGCCATACCGTGTTGCTACAGCAATGCTCCATCCTTCAGAGGCTGGCCGCTCGACATCATAAAACTGAATGTCAGATATCCAGACTGGCTGAATCGCACCGGAGACGGCTTCGGTGTCGATATTACGAGCTTTCCAAATCTTGAGCTTATGCCCTGGCCTTGCTTGTGTTCTACTAATCAAGTGCGGGCGCTCAGCGCTGCCCATCCCTGAATCCTCCAAATCGTGCGACGTCAATCCATAGATGTGTCTCCAGACCTCAGGTAACAAAGGTGATTCTTGGGCCGTCGATAGGCGAGTTATCCTTTCTAGTCTTTCCATAGTGTCATTAGCGGCATTCACTTCATCAGCAGATTCAACAATGTGGTCTATAGCCGTGGCCGGGTGAGCAATCTCCATGCTATCAGTGCCCTCTCTGAAGTAGTTTGGAAAGAGCTGTACCAATTCCAGATCTCGTTCTTTACCTCCGTAAGCCGCAATTCCTAGTTGTAATGGATGCATTCTGAAAGCTGATAGACTGCCATGATCGTCGACAAAAGTACTCAAATATCTCCGTTCAGCAGCCTGTTCACCGATAAATGCAGCTCCTTCGTCAGTGTCTTCCTCAGGCGATAAATCATGTATGATCACCTTGCCCGATGCAGCACAAGATGTAAGTCTTCCCATTGCAAAGTCGAGAGCGATAAAAGGATCGTCGTCCCTCCGCGATCCATTTTTCCATTCCTTGACCTTTTCAAACGTCTGTGAATTGTACAGCTCGACAGTGCCTCCTTTTCTAGCTACACATATGTATGTTGAGTTTGCGCCAGGACCCAGTTTGGCAACCGTCATTTTTTGGACATATGCCTGGCGTCCATATTTTGCAAATGATTCGGTCTTACACTTCCAAGGATGCTTGCCCTCAGTAGATGTGGTTAAAATGGCAATGCCACCATCTTCAATAGTGGCTGCTGCTATTTTCATGATTGGTGGTTTGTGATCGCAGAGTCTCTATGTACCGCAGACGCAATTGTTACCTATTACGTCTGTTAGTCTGTATCTCAATGTTCTTGATTACCGAAATCAGTTCCCTATTGTACAGCAGGAAGTAGATAATGTTTCCTGATGCTGGTACCTTAATGGTTGTTTCGTTGTTTCTAACGCTAGATCCGTCTGCAGGGTGAGCAGCTGGGTGATAACCGCCCAGTGACATAGAGTCCCTTGCATGGACATATCATTTAGTTGGCATACAACGGGCTGACATAATGGAAGAACAGCTGAAATATACAGCTCGCAGCAAGACAGACATTCAAACAAGATTCACTTGGCATGCGTAGACATTTGATACTGACGGTCAACCTAAGGCATATGAGATTGCACAAGACTTTGATTACTTTGCAAACAAATCTCCATATTCAGTATTCTGTTGCAAGCTGTTGCATTCAGGAATACTGAACTGTTATAATTGAAAAACAAAAAAGAAAGAATATTTCATTTTGCCGCGAATTTCGCCGTTTTCTTCTCTCACAGCTATCGCACGCAAGTCTTAAATGGGGCAATGCCCCAAATTGTTGTATATTGTCAATTTCGAAATTTCATCTAGGCACAAGCACTCCAACCCGCAGTACTTGCAAAAGCTCTTGTTTACCAAAGTATACAAGTAAGAACGTGCTAAAAGTCACAGTGGTGTGGCTAGGTTATTAGTGCATAGAAATCCTAACGCAGTGATTGTGAGACGCAGGGTGAACTGAATCTCAGGCTTTGGAGAGCCAAGCACCTGTGGTTATTTATTTGCAATGTCCGTCAACTTGACCAATGTTCCCCAGGGTGTCATAATTCCTCCGCCAGAGATAAGATCAGCTGTTGAAAAGACGGCGGATTACGTTTTACGCAACGGCCGAGGATTTGAACATCGCATAGTTCAATCAGAGCGTAACAATCCCAAATTTTCCTTTCTGCTACCCGATGACAACTATCACGCATTTTATCAATGGCTGCTTCGTCAAATGGAAGAGGGAGCTAATGTTGATACCGTAGACAGCTCCGGCAGCAGCGGGAAACAGCCCACGCCTCGTGAGCTTTCATTTCTAGTTTCTCAGACGGTTCCCGCTCTTGATTTGGATATTATCAAAACCACTGCAATGTATGCTGCAGCCAATGGTGAGCATTTTGTATCCACCTTGAAAGAAAATGAAAGCAAGAACCCACAGTTTGCATTTCTCGCCTCATCGCACTCCTATCACTCTTTGTTTAGGAACCTAATAGCCCAGTATCAGTCTGTTCTACAGCCTAGTGAAGACTTGTTGAGTCGGATCAAGGAAGGAGCACAAGATGAATACTCGCTACTAGCAGCTGCTAAATCGAGAGCAGAGTTCAATGCGCAACGAAAGGAAGAGGACGAGAAACGACAAGCTGAAGAGGAAGCCAAGCAGCGTGCCTTTTTAGAAGTAGACTGGAACAACATTGAATTATGCGAGACCGTACTGTTTACTCCGGCTGATTTGGCTTCTGCTCTACCTGCACCAGTATCAAAGGCGCAACTGCAATTTGCTACTTTGGAAGGTAAAAGGCAGGGATATCTTTTTATTGAGGAAGCTCCGCCTGATTTTGAAGAAGGCCCATTGCCAGACACAGAGAACAAGAATCTGGAAGAGGTTTCTGACGATGCAAGAGCAGCTCCATTCAAAGGTGATACAGACAGCAAGCCACCATCAACCGATACAGGAAGCAAGCCGCCACCAACTGTAACGCAACCACATCGCCAAGGAATCAAAATTCGCGAAGCTGGTGCACGTCGCGGACGAAAAATTGTGGAGGCAATGGTTAAATCTGAATTTACTGGAGAAATGATTCCTGAGGCCGAATACAATGACCATGTTCGCATTATGCTGCTGGATCCTAAGTGGAAAGACCAAAAGAACTTGGCAGAAACGCGTCAAGCTACTTCTAACCTGACGACTGCAAACATTGCAGAAAACATGAAGCGTATGCGGTCTGCTCTGGAAGAACCTGACGGAGAGCGCAAAAGGAGCAAGAGCGATGCTGCCCCTGTTGACTATGCTAATGTGTCAAAGGGCCAGCTCCGTCACATAAGAAAGAAGATTGATCGTGAAGCACAGAATGGGGGACGAGGAAGGTGAAAACTATTTATTACAACATGTATAACTATTGTTGACGGGATTACGACTAAATAAATATTTTGTTAACAGACCGCTAGTAGGGCACGACTGTTTTTTGTTGACGCTGAACGGTTGCTAGATCGCATTGACCAAACTCCTGAGAAACAATCGCCAGCACCATTCTCATTGTATTTTTTGCTGCAACAGTTGCGCACCGAGAATATAGGCGAGCACATTTCTTGCCTAGTTCTCTAACAATCGATGCTTCAGAACCAGATAGTACAGTCGGGAGCCGGGCCAAAAGCTCAAATATCCAGGGATATAACCATTCATCTGCGTTTGCAGATATCCACTTGGTAAAGAAAAACAGCAAGCGAAGTACCTGAGGTAGTGAGAGATTGCAAACCAAGTCAATATCCGGAGGGTTGTCAATAAAGTACTTTCGCATATGCTGTCGAGACAATCTGAATAAGGAGCCCGGATTGTGCCCAAGATCCATTTGCAAGTTTTCAGAATCTTCATCGGCAGCGGGTTCATTAAGAGACTCGACAGGCTCACCATCGTCAGACTGCTCGTCATCTTCACCATCGTCGCCATAATAACTATCGACAGCGTCGCCATCATCATCAATTTCACAATCAATCATATCAACACTGAATTCCACTGGGTTTGTGTCTTGCGTCTTGTACTTGGCCCGTGACTGACTAAACTTATAAGCAAGCCCACTGTACCAATCGCCAGGTAGCACAATTTGTCCATCAGGATCGTTATTCGGCACGGGGCCAATGTGGTCATTTTTTTCACTAGTCGAAACAAGTTCACTTTTCATAACCAGCGGCAAACTCCTCGCCTCCTTTCTGACGAGCGCAAGATATTCAAAAGCATCCTGAGCACCACTTGGATCGCACTCTAGGTCAAGTTCGTCCAGTGTCTCCAAGTCTGGAAAAGCACTTCTTTGCCCAGCGCTCGCATCCAAAGGCCCAGACGTGCTCATTGTCAATGCAATTTTGACAGGTTGGGATGAGTTGGGCGTTGGTGAGCGTGAACATGAGCGACGGTGTTCGCCGGAGAGCAACGGTATGCCGCTAAGTCGCACGGGCAGACGGATTATGAAAGTGGGATGGATGGTAGAGTCAAAACGATCTTGTGCGTTCGACGAACGGATGCAATGATGGCTGGCTGGTTGCAAATTTGTTAAGTAAGTGTCGGCGCTCACAACAGCGCGGTATCCCCACAGATGCGCAAGATGAAAAAGCTATGCAGTCGAAACTGCATCCATCACCTTGGCAAAAACAAGTGCTTCGCAGCGGAAATTCCTTTTAAGCGCATCTGTTTGGAGTTGTCGCTGTCCGATGAGCGGTCAATGACACACTGTGTTGACTCGCCACCGAAAGGCTCAGCAATGACATGGGCACTGTGTGCGGATGAGAGAGCGTTGAGCATTGCAAAGCTCTCACTACTTTAATTTACAATTCCTGGCTCGAGTCTACACGGCCCAAGCCGGACTCTGCTAGTTTTTCAGAGCCTACGGCGACCTCCGTCGCAGCCAACATCCATGCTTTTTTTTTCCGCAGTGCCACCCAGGGTGGCCAAATATGGCTGCTTCGTGGGACATATATAGGGAGGGCGAGCACCATTGTTATCAGAATTGCATTGTAGTCCTTAGATCAGCTTCCTTTCTACATGTGCTCCTCTTGCTTTTGCGGTTGCGGATGTGCCGACTTCATTCTGGCCATCATTGCAATAGTCTTTCCCCCGCTTCCAGTCTGGATCCGCACCGGCTGCTGTTCAGCGGATTCCTTCATTAACATTGCCCTATGCATTCTGGGCTTCATTCCAGGTCTTATTCACTCCTGGTACATTATTGCCAAGTACCCTCCTGACCACGAGTACGACGTGGAGAGCCAGTCTTCGCATTGCCATCACCACACTGTCTATGTAAGAGTGCCTTCTTCGGAGCGAACGCACAGCGAGCAGCGCCAGCCGGTAGTCACTCCGCAGCCAACATATGGCTCCACCTCCGCGGGCTCGTCGTCGAACCCAGAGGGCCCTCCACCCAGCTATACTGAGTTTTCCAAAAACTAGGCAGCGCAGCGTAGCTGTACTGGTTGAAGCTGCCTTTTTACAGGCATGTCGTCAGCATGACTAGCTACACGTCATGCGTGAATGATGGACCTGATATTTATAATTTGCAGAGTAATAATATACATGTTTTGGGGCTGTGAGCACGTTGAACCAAGCCTGTGAACCCGCATTGTGTCCAGGGGTCAGGCGCAAATGCGAATGCAAATAGCTGCTACTGCCAGTGTCAGAAGGGCGAGAGTTTGCGAGCGTGTCGAAACCGTCCTCGCACTGTATACCTCGGGCCCTATCCTCGGGCCGCCCCGGCGCTGTCGCGTGAGAGTGCGCTGGGGTGATTTTGTTAGCACGTCGACGCGTCCGCAGTCTTGATTCGTAGGCAAATGCTTTCGTTAACTATATCTACGTGAATAAATGATTACTACGTCAACAGCGCGTCGGACGGCACCCGGAGTCTCCGATGGTGCTCGAGTGATGCCCATCTGTCTCGGATACATTCCGCCTCTTGGGTTGTAACTAAAAAAGCGATTTGAATTGTCGTCCGTTGCCAAAACTAGTCACAGCGATGGCGCGAATCACTGAGATTCACGATGAACCAAAGGGAACTTTGATTGACGAACTGCAAAGGCGCAAGGGAACGAACAGCCCTTTGACTCAGCAAGACATTGACAGGCATCTGCCTGAAATTACAAAAGTTGTGGTGGATGCCAATGACGGTGGATCAGCACGACCAGTTGTATTCAAAGAAGACGATCTGGATCTTGACGAAACGGCCCAGCTGTGGTTCAAAGTTCTTGATTTATCCATGTGGTTGATTCCTTTAACCTCGGTCTACGTTGTGCTATTTGTCCTTGTTAAACAGCAGTATTCCACTGAGATCGAGCTCATGGAGCTTGTTACGGGCACAATCAAAGCATTGATTACACTGACTGCGATCCAGCTCTACGTCCATCCATACAGGTCTCGCATTCAATTTCTGTTGTTTGTGGTGGCCACTTTTATTGGCGGCTATCTTGTGTACACATCTAACGAGGAAGGATACTATGCCGTGATGAAGAAGGCTCCCCCACTAGGGACCATTTGCGTTTGGCTTTTTGTTGAATTGGAGATTGAGTATGCCGTGGTCACATTGGCCATTATTGGGGTCTACATGTATGTGAATGGCTTCAAGATGTGAAGCGACTTTTGCCATGAGAGACACAGAGAACAAGCATTGTTTGAGCTCAATAGGTGCGATACGGTATGAGAGGACTCGTGGACCATGCCATTGGCCAACTGTAGATGCAATGACTCCAGGTGAGTAATCTTAGTCCCCTTTTAAAACAAAAACCAGCCAGCCAAGTAAATATGTATTTGGCAACAAGCTGCCAGCTGAAAACTATCTAGTCTACAAGTACCAACTTATAATGCAAACCAGATGCGCTGGTAGCCCAATCAGGTATAGCACCACAGAGCCTAAATCTCACGTTGACCAGCTAGCACCAGCCCGCCAAATTGCTGCCAATTGAGCGGACGGTCTTGCCAGTGGACAAGCCTCTCGACACTATCTCCTATGGCGGTCTCTTCCTATACTGCCTAATTCTTCATTGGTTCCAATTTTGTGGAGAAATTAGGTCTGCGGATTTGCTGAAAATCGAGGTGCGGCCCGCAGAAAATATTTTGACCAGCGCTTTGCACACACAAGTAGGCTCTCGCAACACTTCAAAATTGCTGAACTAATGAAAAATCTAGTTATTCTCAGTGGCTCGTCACATCCGAGCTTAGTCGCGTCTATTTGTCGCAACTTGGGAATCGAACAAGGTGCTGTCGAACTGCAAAAGTTTTCCAACGGCGAAACGTCTGTCAAAGTGAAGCACTCTGTGAGAGAAAAAGATATTTACATTGTGCAGTCGGGGTGCGGAGATGTCAATGACAACTTTGTTGAATTACTAATTATGATTTCAGCTTGCAAAACGGCATCGGCCGCCAAGGTGACTGCGGTTCTTCCCCTATTTCCTTATTCCCGCCAGCCAGACATCCCCTATACAAAGTCTGGCGCTCCGCTGACTGGTAGACCCGCTGCTCCTGGCCAAGTCTTTTCGTTCGATTCGGTTCCTGGAACGCCAAAGGCCCCCGCAAGGTCGTCTGGCGCCGTTCTGCCTAGCGCTCCCTCGACTCCGTCTTTGCTGGCCCAGGTTTCGAAGCGATTCGAATGGACTCCGCAAACAGAGATCAAGGAAACTAACACTGGTTACAAAGAATGGGTTGCTCAATCCGGTAATCTAGTTGCCTCTCTTTTAACTTGCGCCGGAGCGGACCACATCATCACCATGGATCTTCACGATCCTCAATTCCAGGGCTATTTTGATATTCCTGTCGACAATCTTTATGGCAAGCCTCTGCTTCAGCACTACATTACATCGGCTATTCCAGATTTCCAGAACGCCGTGCTGGTTTCCCCGGATGCTGGTGGTGCTAAACGTGCCACTGCCATTGCTGACGCATTGGGGATGCCGTTTGCTCTTATCCATAAAGAGCGCGGGTCTGTTCGCTCTGGCAATCCCAAGAACCGTGCTGTCGGCAAGAGCGGTGCTGGCTACGCAGCCACCACGATATTGGTTGGCGACGTGAGAGATAGAGTCGCGGTTTTGGTTGATGACCTTGTGGACACTGCCAACACGATTACGAGGGCTGCCAAATTGCTCAAAGATAAGGGCGCTGTCAAGGTGTACGCGGTGATCACCCATGGTGTGCTGTCTGGCGATGCTGTTGCTCGACTCAAAATGTCGGCGATTGATCAGCTGGTTACTACCAATTCCACTCCGCAGGATGCGCATTTACAGCAGCTGGGTGAGGAGAAGCTGAAGGTGCTCGACGTCAGCAGGATATTTGGAGAGGCCATTAGAAGAATTCATAACGGCGAGTCTGTATCAATGCTGTTTGATCATATGGCCTAAGAAACATTATTTATATATGACAATACTAAAGTTTGTATGTGGCAGTTTCTCTATTTCATTGCTACGGTGCTATATAAAACAAAGGCACTGGGATTTTTCTAAAGAGTTCTGAAGTCAATGATATGTATAAATATGCAGTTAAATCTCTCAAGATTTGTGACTCTCTGACTGACCGTCGTCGACAATCAATTCACTTTCAACAAAGGTATGGAAGTGGTTTTCTGCGTGGTGAACGGTTCCGTCTGAATTGACAGTACACATTTCGATAGATATGACCCAAGGATCTTTCCAAATAGTTTCAAAGGTGGCACGCTTCGACACATCAATGCTGAGCATTTCAAAAATGAGCTGGCGCGATTCCGCCGGCAGCAATCTCATGAGCCTCCAGGGTCCGCGCAGGGAGGGTTCTCTGCCCTCTTCCACTGCTCTTCTATTGTCTGGTTCCGAGAACATTCTGAACGAGTTGTCTGATGTCTTGGGGACCTTCCACGGGAACCTCCGTAGTGTTATACAGCAAAACATGATTGCCAGCGACCAGATATCCACAGCCTGCGGATCGTAGTCGCCCTTATTAAACACCTCGGGCGCAAGGTAAGGATCCGAGCCGACAATGCCTTTAGCCAGCACAACGTCAGTTTCAAACGGGTAGCGGAAGACCACCGCCGATCCAAAGTCAATCAGCTTGAGAATGCCACCGGCGGTCATTACACAGTTGTCGAGCTTCAAGTCACGGTGGGCCAGGCCGAGCGAGTGGAGGTACGAGACGCCGCTGAGGAGTTGCTTGAAGCAGCAGGCGATTTCGTTTTTGCTCATTTTTCCCGACATGACAATGGCAAAAAAGTCAAAGGGGGCAAACTCCATCACCTCGTAAAAGTGTGGGCCCTCCTTGATGATATCGAGGGTCTCGATAACATTTTGGTGGTGGAGGGTGGAGCCGATGCAGAACTCGGCCGTGACCTTTTTGGCGTAGTCGCGCTCGGACTCGTTTGCGTGGCGCGGTCTAAACTCCTTGACGGCGTATGTGGTATTGTCGGAGCGCTTCATGATGCGCACCGAGCCGCCGGCGCCCGAGCCGAGCACGCGGCCAAACTTGCCGTGCTTCTTGGCGTTGTACTCGTCGAAGGGCATCTTCATGGCCGACGGCACCGGCGACGCCGAGCGCGACGTCGGGCGCGAGGAGGAGCGGGAGCCCTTTTCGGGGGTGGTCGGGCCGCTGGCGCCGCCGGTGGCATGGGCGAGCGCCTGGTGGCCGGTCCACTGGACGCCGGAATTAGACATGAGTGCGGAGTTCTTGGTGGTACGCTTGGGCTTGAAGAAGCGCTTGAGCTCGAGCATGGACGGGTGGGAGTGGAGCGAGGCCTCGTCGGAGGGGCTGGCCTGGCCGTGCTGGTGGTTGGCGTGGCCGTCGGCGGCGAGGTTTGAGGACGACGGGGAGCGCGAGGAGTGTCGTAGCTTGGCAAAGAGGGAGCGGTGTTTGTGGCGCTCCTCGTCGGCGGCGCCGGCCGAGACGGCGCGCTCGCTGGACTTGTCGCGCTTGGAGTGGTGGTGGTGCGACTTGCGCGACGGGGACTGCGCGCGGATCTTTTCGGGGTCAAACACGAAGCGGGGCGCAATGTTGACGGAGGACTTGCTCTGCGGGGCGCGCTGCGAGCGGGAGTACTTGTCGGGCTGGTTTTGGATGGGGAACGAGAGCCCGTGCGAGACGGACGGCGAGACGTCGCGCGACGAGCTGGCGTCGTCGTTCGCGGCAGAGGACGCCGAGTGGACGGCGCCGAGGTCGAACGTGGCGTGGCCGTGGCCGGTGCCGGCGTGCGCCGGGCCTGCGAGCGAGCCGGCGTCGGTTGCGTCCGACTCGAGCACGGAGTCGACCGTGTCGCTGTCGCCGTGGGCGTGGTGGCTGGGGAGCTTTTTGAGCTGCGTCGAGGCCTCGCCGTCCGAGCTGCTCAGCGCGACGGCGTCGGGCGCCTCTTTTGCATCCGCGCTCTGCGACGACTCGGTGGAGGACGGGCCGATCGGGGTTTCGCTGGGGGACGTTTCGCTCTCGACGGCGTAGTCGTTGAGCTTTGCCTGTTGCACAGAGTCGGAGAGATCTGAAACGGCGTTCGACACCTGGCCAACGACGTCGCCGGCCACCTTTTCGGCGAGAGCAATGACTTTGCCAGGCTCACGCATGGCCTGCTAGCTTTAATATGAGTAGTGAAAACGAGTTTGCGTTACAAACAGACTTCAAACAGACGTTACAAACAACGTTACAAACAGACTTCAGACTGCGCTTGTGCCGGTTTGCAAATGCAGGAGTGTCAGGTTTCGGCCGCTGCGTGAACGTTAAGAGGACGAAATTACTGTTCAATGGGATGGGCCGTAAGAGATGCCCCGCGAATCAAAATGTCCCAGTAAGAGTCAATAGCCTGGCCAGACGTATTGTTGGTCGGAATAGGCGGAATATGGAACACGGCAGTGGTGGGCGAGTGCACGGGCAGCTGGCGGGGGAGGGATATACAGCGAATGTGGGTAGTTGGCAGGCTCAAGCGTCCAGCTGTTATATGTACTCTGGACGTTCGCTGGCGACTCGAGAAAATGTTGCGTGACTGGCGGTGCCGATAGGTGGAGTTAGTAGCAACAAGGAGCAGCGGGCTCTGGTGGTGAGGCTCTGGCGGAGAGGCACTGGCGCCGTGTGGGAGTGGAAAGTGTGCGCAGAAAAAGTTTTGAAAGCTAGCTACCTTCTGCCAGGGTCAGTCAGTCTGCCAGCCCAACAACTGGTCTTGTTTACGCACTTCCTTTGATGCGATTTTTTGCTCTCAAGCGCCAATTGTTGTTTTTAAATCCATATCCGACGTGCCGTTTCCGACAGCCGCGAAGTGTCAAAGCTGATGGGCCGTGAGGAACGGCAACAGGAAAAGTCCTGCCGAGCACTGATGGCAGTCGAGAGTTGGCGACGTTTGCGAGTGCGCTACCCGTAGAATTTGTTGACATATCTATACATTGCACGACAGTGATGACTGCCTTAGAATATCCCCGGCACTAAATTGCCGGATTTCCGATTCGTACCGGCACATGGTCAGACAGCATTGCATCGGGTGATATGCACACTTTGCTCGAGCAGATGTTGTTTGCTTCGAGCAGATGTTGCTTTGCTCGAGAAGATGTTGCTTTGCTCGAGCAGATGTTGCTTTGCTTCGAGCAGATGTTGCTTTGAGCAGATGTTGCTCCGTTTATCTCTATAGGTTATATATCCTGTAGACTCTCATTGTCTTCCAAATCATCCGATGCATTGTCTGTTTCATCTACAAAACTGATGGAAACCCTTTGATCAGAGTACTCGTTGTACCAGTAATTGATTCCCTTGACCTCGCAAACATCGTCTCCAGTGGCATTCAGCAGCTGGCCAAACGTTACCGCATCCGAGAAATGGCTCACTCTAAAGTCGGGAATGTTCTCGCACGTCCTCAGTAGCATCTCTTTTGTAAACACGTAGAGTCGGTCGTCCGCATAATAAAAGTCATAGTCACGATTGACCTCGCCGGCATAATTACAGGACGAGTGATGGACCGCTCGGACCAGCTTGTCCATCTCAGCGTACGGGATGATGGTGTTATCTGCAACCTTGACATAAATATCAGACTTGTTGGCACTCACGCAAAAGGTCTTCAACAGCTCAATCAGTTTCGCTCCCTGCTGATGCGCTGCATAGTTGTGATTTAGTCTCACCGTGCACCCCGGCAAAGAGGTGTCTCTATCACAGACCTGCATCGCAGTTTCTTGAACGCTAAACAGATCTGTGTAAGGAAAGGACGTATCAGACCTCAGCATGAATACTGTTCTGGATGGCTCCTCGTAGTGGCCTGCCTGGCCAAAGGATTCAAGCGTCAGCCCCTTTGGCAATCGATCCTCAAGAGTTTCAACACGGGGGAGCGGTTCTGCTAACAGATGCTGGCCGGTAAACAGATCCAAATAGCCATCAGGGAGATACGTCTCTACGTAAGAATCATACAGGGCTTTATTCAATTGCAGAGGCCGTCCGCGCGCGTCTGCCACTTCCTTTGCCAATGTAATAATGCCAATGAGCACAAGACCACCCAGAAAAAGCGCGTAGCCAGCGCTTCGCAGGTCGACATCAAATCGCACCAGCATAGCTATATAAATCAGCAGTCGGTCAGGTTCTTCCGCAAGCTATAGAGCGTAGGCAAAGGGACAAACGTGCCTCACACCGTCAAGCGCCGTCCTCACCAGGGAGCTTACGACGACTGGCCACCGCGTCTGCGCAGACGTCAGCGCATCAAAAGTGGGCGCGCGACAGGGGCATGTCTCGCGATCGTCAAAAGTACAACTCATGTAATGGAAATAACCATCACTCTGTGTTTTGCAACTCTGTTTTGCCAAGTCTGTGCTCACCGTCAGCACTTTCACAGGCCGACGAGTTCCCCCGAGCTCACAGACCCATGGTCGTCTTGCTGCACCCCATGTCAAAGTGCATATGCGCCACCGACTACTCTTGGCAAGACGACGATTGCAACAGCGCCGGAGGCTCATTTACTCGCCAACGCTCATACCATGGCCAGGTCCGGTTTTGCGCTTCTCCAACGTTCTCCTTCACCCGACGCCCTGTCACTTGCGCGCACTCCAGGAAGCTAAGATCTTCATGCATGTGCGTGCAGGCCGCAAATCATTGTGCTGGGGTGGTACTTGGAATCAATTCATTTGAAACTGATGAGGGCGCTCAAGCCATTGGCAACATAGATTAAAATCCAGCAACGCGGTTTCTTATTTCCCCATTGCCTGCCTGCCATGTTTCATCAAACGTTTCAGCTGTATCAGCTAGTGTTTCAGGTGTCCGCAGCGGATTGACACCCACTGTTTGGCAATGGATATGCACAATGTCAGCGTTGGATGGACCGAAAAGCGCCTTGTTTGATTGAGCGGCAGTCTATCGGGATATTTGCCAGACTGGAGTCTAACGGCCATCTATAGCCAATGCCTTTTTTCTGTGAGCGAGAGTTTTTTTCTTGTGTTGGGCGCTGGCCGGCTGAGCAGCAAGCAGCAAGCAGCAAGCCTGGTCAGCGCGGCCGGCGAAACGTGAAACAGGAACAAAACAGGCACGCAGCCAGGCACGCAACGGCTGGCATCAGGCACAAGCTCAAGTCGCTGAGGGACGCGCTGCTGCCTCGCAAGAACAGAGGCAGCGGCCGATCTGATACCCCGGGATCCACTCAGGGGCCACGTCTGGCCTGCCCCAGTAGCTTCTTGAGCAGCTGGTCCCGCGCCAAGACCCACTGGACGTAGCGCACTAGTGACCACGGCGGGGAGAAAGGGCTAGCAGAGCAGGCCATGATAGGGCCGTCAGGGAAGCACCGTTGTGCGCCGGCAGGTGGCAGCCAGCAGCGGCGACCCCTGTCAGCTAGCAGGCTGCTCGCTGTCTCCAATGACCATCCCCGGCATCCCTTGGCGCTCGAGAGCGACCCCGGTGCTCGCAGGTGCCAATCCGCCGATCACAGCTGACCCATACAGCAGCAACATCGCACAAGCAGGAACACAAGACGCTTAATTTTGCAAGAAAATAAAGCACATTTCGCCTGGGCAGCGCACAGATCTCTTGGGCTGGGCTGGGCCCGCGCTCACCGTGGCACGTCCTCGATCTCCTCGCTATAAAAGGCCCCTGATCTCCGCTCGCACTGGCCAGGGTCCAGCTCTTCCCTGCTGATTGGACACTCAACACACCTGCTGTGCCCTTGGCCTGGCCCACGCCCGCAACATTGCTTTTCTCGTCGCTCCCGGAATCGTCCAAAGTGCGTCAAAGGCGCTCTAAATTGTTGTTTATCTGGTTTCCCAATCCGTCCAAAGTGACAGACGAAAACCCCCCTTAATTTTTTCTGTTAATCCGTGGCCGTCATAAAATTGCCAAAAGCGACCGCTGGTAGGACGTTCGCTTGCCATAGGAACACCATTGCGCTTCCTCTCCAGCTCCTACATTTCCCCCTCCCTCTCACCTGCCACTGCCTGCTGCCTTTCTGCCACGCTTGGTCGTTCTCTCGAGGCAGCATCAGACGCAAACAAACTAAGACACGGGTCGCTAGAGCTCCATAGTCGGGACTTTGACAATTGGCAAAAAAACCCTTTTTTGCCCAAACAGCTCCGCGTGCAACTACACTCCATCCGCGCGCGCTCCAGACTACCAAACGGCGCCCACCAGTCCGCACTGCACACTAGTCCTCATCTGCCAGGCCGACCTGCACTGACTCAAATCGTCTCCACTCACCACCACCCCCGACACACCAAACAGGGTGGCCCTGAAAAAGCCTGACAGCAGCCTTCGAGCGACCTTTGTTTTCTGACATACATTTCTCGCGGCCGAGCAGCTCAACAAACGTGTGCAAAAGAAGCGTTTTCCTGTTCCTCTCGCAGCCCTATACGTACCCGCCATCTGCAACGCGCCGCCGCTCCCCAGTCGCAGCCAACCTTGTTGCAAAACCCGCGACACGCGAATTGCACGTAGATTTGAATATTTCTTGCAACGCATAGCAAAGCGCTGCAAAGTAAAGCGCACAGCATCGCCGCTGCGCTGCAAAGTAAAGCACAACAGCATCGCCGCTTTGTTTGTAAAGTCGCGTCCGACCCTCGTTGCAACCGCCACCGTTACAGCCGTTGTCCAGCAGCTGCCTCGCGCAAGTACTGTCTGGCTCGTTGCGCTCAGGTACTCACGGCGCGTTACAACTTTCCACCCGGCACCCTCCCTTAATCAACCACGACGTCCAAACACAAGAGAATGTCAAAAACGGCGACGCTTCACATTTCGGCTCCAACGCTGCTGAGCTCCTCGACAGACACAACCCTAGAGCATAGCTTCGGCACCCCGCCACACAAAAGCACAAGCTCCAGCGCGCGGTCAACCAGCCGCCAGTCCAGCGCGCACGGCCCCAAAAAGCCTCCACATCCGTCGCGGTCGATTTCCCCGCAGAACGACCGCTCAGCGAGCTCGAGTGCGCGGAGCTCGGCCGGCACCACGGGAGCCCCAGCATCCAGCGGGACACTTGCCGCGTCGAACGTCGGCCGCTCCTTCTCTGACGAGTATGCAAAGGCGTCAGCAAAGGGCACATCGTCTCAGCATTTGCTTCCCTCAACGCCAGAACTGAATGACGACTCAAATGGCTTGGGGTTTGACGACTCCGCATCCTACTTCAATGCCTCTCTCAACGACATTCACGGTTACGTCAAGAATAGCTCCTCAAATAATTCCCTGGGCTCCCTTGACACGGTGGAGCACACCACTGGCGTCTCCAGAAACTCGTCAATCACCGCCACAGTCAACTCCAGCAATACGGGCGCCTCGAAATCTCAAAATCCTCAGCGAAGAATGTCGTATCAACTCAAGGACGTGCAGAGACGACCGCTGGTTCAAAAAGCCGCCTCCGGTGGTATTCAAACCATTCACGTTTATAGCGCGCCAGCAACCGACCGTCTGTCTGTAATTCCAAAAACACCAACCGGCGCCCCCGCCGGGTTCAGCAGTTCGCCGTCTGAAAAACGACAGTCACGGTTCCCTTGGAACAGACGAGCCTCAAGCTCCTCCAACCCAAGACTCTCAATGCCGCAGATTTCGGAACCAGTCTTGGAGTACTCCACGGCAAACCTCTTTTCGGAACAAGCAACATATATCTCGCTTTCTAGAGCCGGGTCCATGAGAACAACAGGAAAGCAGCTGGCGCAAGACTTGTATGCTTCGAATCGACTCTCAACGCACGAACAACAGCAGTTTGTTTTGAGTGGACAGATGCCTAATGCTACTGGATCTACGACCGGCCAAGACACTGCTGATGTCTCCGCGGGCCTAAAAGAGTCGATGGAAGATATCACGGAAGGAAACTTTTCTCCAATTTCCCATAGAACGGGCACAACCACTGCATCGTCTCATTCATCAGGTCAATCGCTGGATGTTGTTATCCCACAAGAATCACTGGTCAGTCTTTCTGCGCCGTTGGATCTGGAGGTGAAGCCAACGATCCATACGGTTGGCTCTGTGCCTTCTACACCAATTCAACAGGAGTTTGTTCCGGAAACAATCCATGAGGAGGAGGAATACGAAGATCAAATGAGTGCCCATGACGGAGCGCCAAAGAGTTCTTCCGAGCTGGTGTGGCGACAAAAGTTGAGAGTGTCTGAGGATAATCGAAGAAACATTATGATTGAATACCAGCAAAAATTGGATGCTGAGCGCAGGCGAAATGTGGAGCTTGAAAAGAAGCTTGAAGAGATGATTTTGGCCAAGTCCTCGCTGAAGGACGAGCAGCAACAACTGCCCAGTACCTTGAATTCCAAGATTCGCATGCTGGAAACCCAAAGGGAAGCTCTACGCCAGGCTCTCACGTCGTTACGTGATGTTAAGGATCGCGAAATCAATGAATTGCATGAACAAATTGAACGCCTCAAGAAAAACAAAAGCATTCGCCATGAGCCCAAAACTAGACTTATACTCACTGGAACCCTTACAACAGACGACAAATCGCCGAGCTCGAGCCTGTTGCAATCTCAGACTCCTGTAAGGACTGGAATTGGCCCATTGCTGCCATTCTCGGCCCCAGTTGATATCTCGATGCATCACCGATTTTGATTATAAAAGATAAATTATTATATACCCATCCTATATTATTTAAGAAGCAGTCCAGGTGAGAATTCCGTTAATGTAGAAACCAAAACCGTGCAAAGTCAACCACAATTGCAACCAACGCATGCTACCTTTGGATGAATTTGAAGCAAAAGCGACAAGCATGATTTCTAGTGATTATGTGGTAGTTCTCAACAGTCATCTTGTCGTGATTCGAAGTATGCATTCTTGTTTATGTAAGCATTCTGTAGACAAGAATGTCTAACGACGAGGCGCAAAGCTCATAGCCCCCTCGCAATGGCATAGACCGCTTGGTGCAGACGAAAATAGCGAGCGTGTGAAAAAAATGTTTTTAACCAATTTTCGCCATCGATTGACCATGGCACTTGATTTCTCTTCACCACAGATGCCCATTGTTGTGCACCATTCAGGTCAAGGGGCCAAAAAGGAAAATAAATAAAAGATGCACGTTTTATAAATATAGCTGGTGGGAAGGAAAGAAAACCACTCCTTCATTGTTCACCAAGAAGGGACTCGTCGCGAGTGGTGGCACGGTCGCAGTATTGAACACCTTCTGCCTCACTCTGCCGGGTGTTTTGACGTTCAAGCTTGTCAAGATCAACCCGAGTGTTGGAAAAGTTTCCTCTAACAAAGTACAATGCTAGAATTGTTGAGCCCTGAAAACAAGCAAACAGAATCAGGGCCCGATGCATATTTTGTGGAGGAGAGCCCTTGTCTTTTGGGTACTGCAGAGCGTTGCCGACAATGACAAAAATGGCACCCACAATTTGGCCACCAATCCAAAGCAGGGATGACAAGACATTGGCATTGCACGGCGACGTCTGCTCTTGCACCCATTCCAAGGCTAAGGGTAATAGAATGAAGGCAGCGGCTCCAAATACACCCAGTGAAATGAATGGACCGGCCAGCTGCAATGAAGATGTTGACATGTAAATAATTGCAACGGTGCAGCCAAAAAGCACAGGCACAAGGAAAAATATGGCATGCAAAAAAATGTGCAATCTGTCCACAATAGGAGAAAAGACTGCTGAGCACACAAGACCCGCAACAATCATTACTGCTGCCGCGTATCCAGCTTCGTCTTGAGAGTAGCCATAGGGCGCCATGATTTGGTTCACAAACGTCGAAATAGCGTTGAAATTGCCAACCGAGATGGAGAAAATGTACAGGGTTGCAAGGAATGTCTTGTGCTTTACTAGCATCTTGAGCGAGTCGACTGTAGAAAGCTTTGAGATGCTAGACGACGGGCAAGGGGGCAGCGGAGGGTGATTAGGGATAAACAGACATGCAAGCGACACCACCGTAGCGACTATTGCGGTCACCAGCATGTACAGAGCCATGTTTGTTCCCTTGTTGTCGGTCACAATTGCGGGACTCACCAGGCCGGCAATGGCACCGCCCAGAGGGTTGGCCAATGTGGCTACGGCATTTGCAGACACTCTTGTTTTGGACGTGAACCATTTGTCGGTGTAGTATGCCGGCGTGCTCAGAGCGAAGGGCTGCGCAAATCCAATGAAGATTTGCGCAACCATCACCAGAGGGAATATCTTCTTGACGGTTCCTGCATATCTGAGCCAAGAGCCAATCACAGTCAAAATGGCAGCGATTGCGATCGACAAACGAATGCCGTGATACTCGCAGGCCCAGCACACAAGGGGTGTGGACACAGAATAAGAAAACAGCACCACCGTCGACAGCCAGTTGACCGGCCCGGGGGAACTCAGATTGAAGTACGACACAGTGGCGGTCGAGATGGACGACACTACGAGCCAGCCCCAGGAGATTGCAATGTTCATAAACGCCAGGGCGAGAATGCCGAGCCAGCGCCGTTTGTAAACAGCATACTGGCCGGTGGTGCCAGTGCCCGACGAGCCAGCAAAGCTGTCGCCGCCGTCGGCATGGTAGATAAGAGGATGGTCTTTGGTTGAGAGCCTGGATGATTTGAAGGACCTGAGACTGACTTGCGAGTCGTCAGCTAGCCTGATACTTTCCATAATATAGTGGTGCAAAACAAGATTTGCAAGAGTCTCAAATTTCTATTGAGGTGGCGGCAGTCTCAAAGATATCACAGTGTGACAGACTGTGAAACTTTAATGTGAAATTAAAATATGCGGCCTCCGCTGGTTGAGAGTTTTAAGGTCTTTGATTAGCGGTATGGCTCTTGCCCAAATAGGCAAATGGCGCAGAACATGAGAGATGCTAGCAGCAACGCAGCCAGAGGCGGGGGTGGTTGCGCTGACCTCGCCGTTGAATGATGACGTAATACGAGCAAGATGGGTCCCCCGGCTATTCCGCTGAGACGGCAGAGCTCTGATGATCTTGAGGCTTACTACTAGCAAAAGCCAAGCGAGAACTCTGGCTGATCGGATTTTCATTGGTTGCCAAAAAGGTTTTTGCCGAGCGCACCTTGCACAGGTGCTGCAGTGTAGACGGATTAGTCTGCCGCATTTCCGCCTGCCTGCGTCAGGGTTCGGGTGACCATCGGTGGGGGTAGCGAGCTAAGCGTTGGTAGAGGAGGTGAAATAAAGCCAAATTGCAAGCCACAGGCTCCGTCCGGTCTCCGTTCCACAGCCTTGATCCGATAAGCTTGCAGTCCATGGCGGCGCTCCTGGCGGCATTCTGGGATGGCCGGGGTAGTGCTGCAGCAGTGCTGCTACACGTGAGATAAGCGGAGCACGAGATGGGCGCAGGTGTCGCACGACCTGCCTCTGGTGGACTTGAATTGTGTCTGAGATTGATCAGCGACAACGGTCGAGAGCCAAACCCTCAGGGCTGTCACTACGGCTTGCTGACGCCTATAATTGGGCGCTTGCTTCAAACTAGAAGTATGCAGGGCTCATCGTTGTCTTTCAAAATGGCCACAGACTGAGAATCGGACCCCGTCAAGATTACCGAGCTACCGAGCAACCGAGACCAAGCCACCAAAGATCCCGGACAAGCCACCCAGATAGCAGATTGCAACGTGAGCAGATATCTCCCACGGATAGCTGAGCGAGCGCCCGCCACGAACGAGACAAGAACTGATAATTCAACAGGCCACTGTTTGTTGACTATGTAACTACGAGATTGCATATCTAGCATGGCAGCAGCAGCAGCCACCACTTGTACTAAAGATTTAATGTGAACTCCACTACTATCAAACGGCTTTCGTTTCTATTCTCGAAATGCTGTTAGCGAAAAGAGATCTTGTTAATCTCACACTCCAGATCTAGACGATCCACCTTCTCCCAGGGTGACAATGATTCAGTGGTCTGGGATTACAGCTGAGAGTGTTTGAAGAAACTTTTCACGGCGCGAAAAAATCTGCTATAAGCATCACGTGAATAGATGCCATGTGTATATATCACGTGTCGAGGTTTTGCCGTTGCCCGTCTGGGCAGCCACAGTGACACCCGCCCTGGCGAGCCGCGACGTCAACCCCGGCAAGGTACGTCCACACGGCTCTGTAACGGTCAGCCAGCTGTCACTCTCTTCATTCACACTTGTGCATTCATGAAGGCCTTTATTCCTGCCATTGTGGCCGGCATGCTGGTGTCCGGCTGCGCTAACTCACTTTTGACTAAATATCAAGACAACATTTGTGTTGCGGACTGCGACACCGCCAACCCGAAATACTTTGAAGAGCCGGTCTTCCAAACGGCTCAAATGTTTGTGGCTGAAATGCTGTGCTGGTTTCTTTTCCGGTTGTCTCAGTGGTACAACAAGACGTACAACCGCAGCCAGAATTACGAGCAGCTGGATGCAAACCCGCAGTTGACGAGCACCAAATTGACTCCAAAGGGGCTTCAATTGCTGCTGCTGGGCGGGCCGGCGTTTTGTGATATTGTGGGCACAACTCTTATGAACATTGGCCTGCTGTTGACCCCAGTGTCAATCTACCAAATGACCAGAGGTGCCGTAGTGCTCTTCACTGGCACTTTTTCGGTGCTGTTTCTTGGTCGCAGAATATCCCGCTCGCAATGGCTCGGCCTGGCTGCCGTCGTCACTGGAGTTTTCATTGTTGGCGTTGCCGCTTCCCGCGGCGCGAGCTCTGACGAACGGAGAACACCACTTCAGGTCACCATTGGCATTCTCTTGATTATTGCAGGCCAAATATTCACCGCCACTCAGTTTGTAAGTGAGGAATTTTTCCTGGAGAAATACTACATACCACCTCTTAGGTTGGTAGCCTGGGAAGGCATTTTTGGCACAATCACCACCGTCTCCATATCCACCATCTTCTACTTTATCTTCGGCGGCCAGGTTTTCAATTTGGCCCATGCTACTAAGGAACTGACATCGACAAACGGCTTGATGGTGTCATCCGTTTTCATAATGATGTCTATGGCCGCGTTCAATTTCTGTGGCATCAATGTTACCCGCCATGTCTCTGCTACCTCGAGATCAACCGTAGACACATGTCGAACAATCGGCATCTGGGTCGTATCGCTTTCTCTTGGTTGGGAGTCTTTCAAGTTTTTACAACTTGTAGGATTTGTAACGTTAGTGTATGGCACTCTCCTTTTCAACGGCTTTATTGGTGCCACAAATGAGACAATTGAAGAGCCACTGCCAGAAGAGTTTGAGCACACTTAAAGCATGGATGGCATGAATAAGCTCAACGTTAACAATATAGATCTATATGAAGTGCGCGCGCTCGCATTGGAGATGCTACGACATTTTAGTGCGCCAAGAGAAACTCTGGTAAATTTTTCGTTGGTCTCTTGCCAAGTATTGCAGAGATTTTGGATTATTTCGAATCGACTCAAATAAAAAAAAATTTGTACTGTGAATAATCGCAGTTTCTCAGGTTATCTTGTAGTGCCTTTTTGTCTTAGATTGAAGCAATGAAGCTAATTTGGATCTACAGTTTTATAGATGGTGTATTTACGTTAAAAACAGTGGGTGATAACGTAAATGCTACTGTTTCCGCTTATATGCAGAGAAAAACGACAGCGCACCCAAATTTGCCAGTAGTGCCTATTGTTGATCTAGGATATGTCACGTTGACAGGCCTTCATGAGCGAGAGCTGAATTTAAATCATTTCAGAGGCATACGATATGCCGCACCACCTTTGTCTGAGCTGCGATGGCGTCGACCCAGAGCTGTGGAGCAATCGGGCATCTACATTAACAGTCCAGTTGTGGACGCAACACAATGGGGAGATATTTGCGTGCAAGGGTTTCCATCGTGGGTAAATTCTGATATTCACAGAGTGAAATTTGATTTCAAGAGCGTGGATGGTTTTAGATCCTCCATGAAACTTCTCACGGAGATATTTATGTTAACGGTCAAGAGCTATGTAACAAAACAGACAAGAACCCCAGGAATGTCTGAAGATTGTCTCTACTTGGATATCATCACTCCAGGACATGCAAATCTGCACCGCAACACAGTCAAAGAGAAAAATCGCGTTTTTGACAAACTGATTGGCAGAGAGAAACTACCAGTTATAGTTCAATTCCATGGTGGAAGTAACTCTTTTGGGTTTCCTCAAATGTATCCCGGTGAATCTCTGGTAACCAACTCAGACTCGAGACTAATTTATGTTTCTGTCCAAAGCCGTCTTGGGTTGTTTGGCTACTTGGCAGGCAAGTCTGTAATGGAAAATGGTGACCTAAATGTCGGGCTACATGATCAATTACAGGCCCTGAAATGGATCAAAAACCATATAGAATCATTCGGTGGAGATCTCAACAGAGTCACCATCATGGGAGCGGCAGCTGGCGGCTCATCTGCCATTTATCAGCTCATGCGTAACGAGGGCTTGGCTGACAAGCTGTTTCATGGTGTCATTGCTGAATATCCATGGTTTCAACCACTCATAGACTCCAACACGCAAAGAGAACAGTACAACGCTGTTTTGAAAGTTGCAAAGTGCACCAATATTTCATGTCTGAGGCAAAAGACTGAAAACCAGCTCATTTCTATTGGCAACGACATCTACACTTCCATGTATGGGAAAAAGCAGTATGGATACGGAACGTCGTATTTTGGACCAGTAATTGACCATTATTTTATTCACGATGCTCCGTCATCTCAACTCTCTACAGGACGATATATTGACGTTCCACTTTTAATCGACCACTCAAAGTATGAGGGTTTGTTGTTTACAAACAATTCGATCAGAACCGAAAAGGATATTCGCCGCGAGGCTACCCGGGTTTTTCCTCATGCAAGCAAGGTTTTCTATGACGACCTTCTTCAAGTCTACCCATATGGAAACTACAACGCCACTGTCTGGCGGTATCAAGACATTGTGGGTGATGCCTTGGTGAATTGCCCTACCTACTATTTAGCCAGTAGTGCTGTTCGATACAAGTCTGAAAATAGGCACCGAATGTTCAAAATGATTTTTGAGAGTGGCTCGCAAGTGCATGGAGCCACCGCTCCATATATATACAGTGGTCTTCCAGAACATACTAGGGCTCAAAATGCAACAATATCCAGAATCCTTACATCTTACATTATATCGTTTGTTCAAACAGGCGATCCAAACACTTTGAAAAATGAGGACATGCCTGAGTGGATTAGATATTCAAATATGAGCAGTGTTCTCCAGATAACCGATAGTGGGTTTCAAAATGTGAAGGATCCCGATGATGCATTTGCCTGCAGATTTATGAAAAATGCAAGTGCAATTATTGGAAATTAGAGACATAGTTTGATAGCCACAAACAAAATACAGAATATTCCGCTTTTGAGCTTATGAGATCGGTTTTGCACATTACACAGAAAGTGCTTGGCGACTGATTCAAAAATGACATTACAGGATTTCTGTGCAGTTTGCAAAAGCGATCTCATAAGCTCAACAAAAAATCAATGTGATTCGACCCATTGTGAGGTCGTCAGCAAGCATATAGACACTCTTCGACTGACTTTAGGGCGAGCAAATCCTGCACCTTACACCTTCTCGATTCGGAAACACCGCTGTCATGAAATCAAAAAGCGCGCAGTGTATAACACTGTACCGTTACATATTCGGCCAAAACACCACCGAGAGTGAATTTGCAGACTGATTTATGCCCATGCGTTTTGCTACAAAAATACCGGGGCGGAGCCCCACATGAGCGAGTCATGAATTGCACATTAGCGCTCTGCTTCCCGACCCAGCCTCCATCACCCAACTGGCCAACCTCCACAGTTGCAACCAACAAAATGGAACAACCAATTGTTCTTGATCAAGGAACTGGATTTGTCAAGATCGGCCGCGGGGCCACCAATTTTCCCGACTTTACATTTCCGTCGATTGTTGGCCGGCCAATTTTGCGAGCCGAAGAGCGCTCTGGAAATGAAGTTATAAAGGATATCATGTGCGGAGACGAAGCGTCGGCGGTTAGATCGGAGCTGCAGGTTTCTTATCCTATGGAGAACGGTATCATTCGCAATTGGGAAGATATGGGCCATTTGTGGGACTATTCGTTTTACGACAAGATGCAAATTGACACAAGGGGCAAGAAGATTCTATTGACAGAGCCTCCTTTGAATCCGATTGCCAATCGTACCAAGATGGTGGAGACAATGTTTGAGAAGTATGATTTTGGCGGCGTCTATGTGGCCATTCAGGCCGTTTTGGCGTTGTATGCTCAGGGCTTGTCGTCGGGCGTGGTGGTGGACTCGGGTGACGGTGTCACTCACATTGTGCCCGTTTATGAGTCTGTCGTGCTGAACCACCTGACTTCTCGTTTGAACGTTGCTGGTAGAGATGTGACTCGCCAGCTCATCAACCTGTTGCTGCGCAGAGGGTATGCGTTCAACAGAACGGCTGACTTTGAAACAGTGAGACAAATTAAGGAAAAGTTTTGCTATGTTTCGTACGATCTTGACTACGATGCTAAGCTTGCTGAGGAGACCACCGTCTTGATGGAGAACTACGAACTGCCGGACGGCAGAATTATCCGTCTCGGACCGGAACGGTTCCAAGCACCAGAATGTTTATTTCAGCCCTACCAGGTAGACTGCGAGCAGCCAGGCATTGCTGAGTCGCTATTCAACACAATCCAGTCCGCAGACGTTGACGTGCGCTCCTCCCTCTACAAGGCAATTGTTCTTTCTGGTGGCTCCTCAATGTACCCCGGGCTGCCTTCGCGTCTAGAAAAGGAAATCAAGCAACTATGGTTGACAAATGTACTGAAAGGAAACCCGGAAAGACTGTCCAAGTTCAAGGTACGAATTGAAGATCCTCCAAGGAGAAGACATATGGTGTTTTTGGGTGGTGCCGTGTTGGCCAACATCATGCATGATAAGGAACATATGTGGATTACAAAGAGCGAGTGGGAGGAACAAGGTGCAAGAGCACTGGATAAGCTGGGACCACGTTGATTTATCTGTGGATCAGTTATCTTGGATGCACCTATTAGATTCTGCTAGACTCTGTTGAAATTGTAAGAGTACTGAATGAACGGGCATTGCAGAAATAGTAAGTAGGAAATATTTCTAGCACAATTATGTTGAACCATGACGACGGCACTGGCATTTTAGGCGCCACTAATCCCGAGTATCTTTTGGTGCAGCAGGTTCGCTATGCTCGCACATTGCTGAAATCAGCTAACGCTTCTCGCGCACTTACTGTCTAAGCCGTTGTCTTACCCTTTGGGAAATGTGCTTATCATGCCCCGGGCAAGTGGGGGGACCACCCACCCGGCGGGGGTAGAATCAAGCTGCAGTCATATATAAGGGAGAATTATCGGCAGCCAAACGGTCGTACTGTACACAATCCAAATATTCAAAATGCATCGAAATTTGAATCCAATGGCCGACAAGGCCGCTCTTTTTCAAGCGTATGCCGGCAAGTCCCTCAGCGAGATTCCCACACCAGCGTTTATTGTCAATAAGGATATTGTCAAGGAGAACTGTGATGCAATGCTCACGAGAGCGGAGAATATGAAGGCTTCCTTCCGAGCACATGTGAAAACCCACAAAACATGCGAGGGTGTTGGCTATCAGCTGGGCGGTGGACGCTGCACTAAGGTGGTGGTCTCCACCCTTCAAGAGGCCTGGTGCATGTCCGAGTTTTACAAATCGGGCGAGATTGACGACGTTCTCTACGGGCTTCCGGTTGTCAAGTCGAGACTGCCCGAGCTTGTGGAGCTCTCGAAGATTGTTAAGCATGTGCGTCTGATGATTGATAATGAGGATCAGCTGGAGATGCTGGCGGAATTCAATGCCAAAAACAACATTGCCACTCCTTGGTCTGTTTTCGTGAAGGTCAATATGGGCACCAACAGGGCAGGCGTGATCAAGGGCTCTGATGAGCTCAAGTCTCTCATCACAGCTTTGGCAAAGAACGAGGCTGTCTCCCTTTTTGGATTCTATTGTCATGCTGGACACTCTTATGCTTCGTGCTGTGATACAGAGGCCGTTGATTATCTGTATCAAGAAATCTACGCTGCGAATGAGGCTGCCGTCATTGCAAAATCAATTGATTCCAAGCAGTTCTCTGACCTCGCCATTTCTGTGGGTTCCACACCCACATCGCACTCAGCCTCTATTGTCGACATGTCCAAAATCAAGGATCTTGCTGCAGATCTAGAGCTGCATGCAGGCAACTACCCCTTCTGTGATTTGCAGCAAATGTCAACAACCATAATCACCAAAGACAATGTTGCCTGCAGTGTGCTGGCCGAAGTTGCCTCTTGTTACCCGGGAAGAGGCAGTGACGCTCCTGGCGAGGTTCTTGTCAATGCCGGTGTGATTGCCATGGCTCGCGAGCCGGGTCCAAAGCCAGGGTTTGGAGATGTATCGGAGCCCGCTGAGTTTGCCGGCTGGTCGCTCGGTCGTCTGAGTCAAGAACATGGCATCCTTGTGCCAGAAAAGGGAGCAACACCAAAGTTCCCGCCGGTTGGTCAACGGCTCCGCATCATCCCCCAGCATTCCTGTATTACTGCCAACGCCTTTTTGTGGTACTATGTAGTGGAAAAAGGTAGCGACAAGGTAGTTGATATCTGGCCAACCTGGAGAGGCTGGTGAAGCACCTAAATAACCCAATTGATCGTTGACTACTCGATACATAATGAAGTAAAAATACTTGACTCGATTGTCTCATTGCCATCGCCGAAAATTGTTGCAATTGTAAAGATGATGAATGATTCTCAAATCAGTTCAGGCTCGGTCTTGCCAAACGCGTCCTCTGCATTCACATAACGCCCTTTCAAGATGAAAATAATTTTGTAAAATTGAGCATTAAAGTACATACGTTATGTCAAAATGTTTTTGGGGGGCTATAATTACTCGGGCATAGCAGCTGAGCATTCAATCTCAACATCAGTTCCAAGTGGAAGCTGGTATGCCGCGACGCAGGTTCTAATTGGCTTTCCATTCTTGAAGTATTCGCCGTAAACCTCGTTGACCAAACCAAAGTTCTCCATATTGGTGATGAAAATGTTCACCTTGATGACATTGTCAATTGAAGTGCCGGCGGCGGTCAACACAGCAGACAGGTTCTCCAAGATCTGCTTGGTTCTGTCCTTGATGGTTCCTTCGACAAGCTTGCCGGTTTTTGGGTCAGTGCCGGTCTGGCCAGAGCAGTAGACAATTCCATTGTGGACAATGGCCTGCGACAGGACTGGAATTGGCTTTGGGGCGTTTTCGGTGAGAACAATCTTTCTGTAGGTAGACATGGAGGACGTGTGTGAGAGGGGGAGCGGGCGCTAGGCGGATGCGAGCCTATTTATATTAGTTTTCGGTTATTGAATTTATCGGCGGGGGCCACCCGCAGGCTGTCTACTGATTGTCGGGACTCGACATGTGTGTGCGGGCGATAAGGCCATATGTACGATAACCCCCCGCCAAAAGTACCACAACAGGCGCGCAGTTTGCGGGGGAAGGAGTCATTGCGTCGGCTGGAGCTAAATGTCAACTTGTTGAATGTCTATAATTTAATATATCTCAAAATGTCTTTAAACTCCGCCAAGCTGGCCTATGTACTTTTTGTAGTCATATCCTTCTTCCATCTTGGGCATCACCTGCACAAGCTCAGCGATAAGATGGTCGGGAATCAACGAGTCCTGTAAATCAAGCTCCGTGACATACGACTTGCCACTTGCAACTTCTTCAAACGATTGCAAAACCTGCTCGGCTGTCAGCTGGTCTTCTGTAACCTTGACCATGAAGTTGATAAACTTTTCAAACGACACCTCGTCCCGCCCGTCCGCAGCGACTTCAAAGATGGACTCGACCTCTTCCTCGCCGTAGCTCAGACCTAGCGAAGCTAGTGCTCCAATAAACTCCGCTTCGTTGAGTGCATTCATTTGACGCTTGTCAAAATGCCGAAACACCGACTCAAACTCCTCAAGTTGAATAGGCGTAAGGTTGGTCATTGACCTTGCCACAATTTGATTCTCAATAAATGCCAGCTTCTGTACCACAGCCTGTTTCGCAAGCCCAAACTCATATGCTTGTTCATCGTACGTGTAGACAGTGTAGTCATTTTCCTCGACATTTGCTTCCGTGCACTTGGCATCGAGATCTTTTAACGTCTCCAGCATCTTTTCTAGCGGTTTGAGCTGCTCGGATAGCTTAGTGATATTCACCAGTTGCCCTTCCAGTTCTCCGTCTAGTTCACTAATCGAGAGAGAAACCATCCCCAGCGATGCCGCAAACTCGTTGGCTGTGTTGGCAAAAGACTTTCTAAGGTGCTCTTTGATTTCCCTGATATTATTGTTAGTTTTCTTGGAGAACTCACCCTCTGCCGCCAGTAACTCACTCCAGCAAACATCAAGATGCTGTAAACTCAAACTTTGCGGCGGGGTGAAAAGTTTAAGCCCATACGTTGCGAGCTTTGTCCGAATATTGCTCAGCAGTGACGCCAATTCAGATTTCTCCATAACCCATTCCCGCTTTGTTGTTGACTTGAATGTTGTAAAATCTCTAGAAATGTCCTTGGCAGATTTGTAGTCGGATGATTTTTGAAAAGTACTTTCCGTTGCTTTCCATTTTGTTTGTTGCTTTCGCATAGCCTCCAGCAACTTTTTCATCCTCGACTCGTAAGAATTTTGCATCGTAATTGCAGAGCCAGTCGTCTCGACAAACTTCTCGAGTCGTCGTCCTGCCGTCTCAATTTTATCCAGTGCTGAGAATGCGTGAAAGTAATATGCAATGTATGTCATGAGCGCGCGCTCATCTGGTTTAGCAGTGTCTACGATATCTTCAGCATCTAGTAGTTGGGGAATCCCAATTTGATTCTTGGCGATGCTGAATGCCAGCGCGGTGTTGCCCTTGTGGTCTGTAGGGTCTAGCTCTTCAAAATCCAAGAGATCAGGTCTATGACAATCAATGAGAGCACAAAACGCCAAGCCATTGGTCCAAGATGAGCTAAAGTCGGTGACAGAGACTCCGCTATAACCTGCAGTCTTTCGTTGGCACCATAACAACAAACCTTCTTTGGCTGATAAACCCTCTTCATTGATATCAGCAATCGTGAATCTCAAAATTAAAATCCAAAGAAGGCCTAAAATCAGCTTTTGAGAGCCGTCAACAATATCTTCAGGCCCGATATTATGCAATTGTATACCACGATGCTTGATGAATTCTAATGCTGTGTTGACATTTTCTAGCATCTGAATTCTCATTCGAGGATGTGAATTGTATTTGCCTAGAGGTTCCGATCCAATTATTTCCAGCAGCTGTATAAGCTTCGTTCCGTCACAAAAGTCAACGCTGAGATCCACCAAGGGAATCAGTCCATTTTCTTCGTAATGGTTGTTAGCCCACCTCATGAAAGCTTTCTGCTGAGTGGCGATCCATTTTGGAGTTTCCTGCATAACGAATGCTCAAACGGTCGAGGCAGTCTGGCGCTGTCGTAGATGGAGATGATGCAGAAGGTGAGATTGCTTGCTGTTTGACGACAATGTCAATTAGAGTGAAATAATTATGGAATTGCTAGCTTCCTTCTTCACGTTTTTTAGGAAAGGTTTCAGGTTGGTTAGGCGATCCTTAGTCTCAGAGCAAGTGCAAGTTAGAGACTAACAATGCCAAACTTATTAGAGTGCGTCGATGGTTGTAAATTCAATTAGCACAAAGAGAATCTTCAATTATACGTCTTGATTCAACGATATCGTTCAATGGTGAAATTTCAGGGGTGACGGACTGCACTTCTTGATTGTCAAATAGGCACCCGCTTCCAAAAGCAGAAATCGTCCAAGTATGAGGTCGTTTTATTTACTCTCGTACGAGTACTGATGATGAGAAAAAATCTGGTGCAATTGATACGCGCCCGTTAATTAGATCAGTTAAGTGGATATTAAAGAGCTCGTACTAATTTAGGTGGCCTACGTGTTTCATGGCGCGAAATCTGGCGTTTCGTCTCCACTAATCAAAATGCGGATAGTTTAGTCACCTGACTGCGATTTTGGCGAAGATTGTTCCTTGTTTCAGTCCGGTTTCACGATTTTTGACAGCCTTTAATACAAAGGTATCTTCTAGTGTGTTTGTCAACCTCGTTTATCTGTCCCGATTAGTCTAGGTTAGAAAAATTTACACATAATGACAAGCGCCTGGAGAACGATTCTCGATGCCATCTCTAGATCCCATAGTTATAATTAGCGTTGTGCACAAGGCGGGTGGATGGAAAAATTCTGGGGGCTTGCAGTTTGACCGAATTCTTCTCGTTGCCAGCATGATGTACTCGCAAAAGTTTAATCATAATTGCAAAATCTAACTGTCTCAAGAGCTGAACTTTGTTTTATGAATTATAGAACCGGTAAATTTGGCTACCAATCATCTCTGCTCAGTGAAGTCATCAATTAACTCAGTTTGGAAAGCATTTAAATGTTTGTTGGCAGATAGGCCACGTTAGCGTTGACCAGAATCATAAGACTTTTTGTTGAGCTTGAAATTCAAATGCGATCCACGTCCAGCCTGCCATGTACTTTAATGTACTTGCCATGATTCACACTCCTTCCTAAAACAGACAAGCAGTTCATCAGTTTATCTTCTCCTGTCATTGTCAACATCAGCATCAAAAAAAATGGACTCAGAACCTTTGACATCAACAGTGCGTCCGGATACGATGGCGATCATCACTGTCAGGGTGATCAAATCGTTCGAATATAGAACTGTCAGGAATCATATTTTGAAAGATATTGACCTTGTATCTACAACTGTAGCTGACCTTATAGAAGAAATGAAGAAAGTTATTGCTACTGATGGCTCATTCAGGCCATACAGACACACTGAATTTGATGCTGTCAAGATATATACCAATGCACACGGCTCTAAGACCACAAATTTGATTATCAATTTGGACCATCCTGAATGGCTATTAACTGATCACTCAAAAACTCTACATGATTATGGTGTTATGAACGAAACTGAACTCTCTCTGTTCAATTTAAAGGCTTATGAAACATATCTTGCCAATCCAATAGACGCATGGGACGATTAAATAAAAATAAATAAGTTGCAAGGAGGATATCATATCACGTCTGATGATATTTATGATTATCCTTTAAAATTTTGTTCCAGGCATCATTGGTGAGCAGTGCGATATCGTCGCGATTGAACCCATTCTCTTTAATATATCGAATTGTTCTGTCCAAAAGCACACCAATAAACTCTTTTGTAACAGTATTTGGAGCAAAGAAGGAAGTACTAAGCGCTTGATCAATTGTCAGTCGTCGGTCGATATCTCGTTGTAAACATCCAGCCACAAGATCGACTGCAGCACTAGGTACACTGACTCCTCCAAGGCCGGCCACAGGATAACTTACCCTCACTAAAGGGTCTAAGATAGCCCTGATTTTTTGATGCTGACTCGCGAATGCAGCGTATGGAGCTTTTCCATAGATCATTTGGTATATAATACAACCACAAGACCACACATCTGAAGGCTTTCCTACTTTGAAAATTGTAGCACCAGCACTGCCCGTGACTTCCTGCAACGATTCAGGGGACATATAGTTTGGAGTGCCAATCTGCAGTTCTCGATGTACATTCACTGTATTATCAGGAACAACATTGGCAATTCCAAAATCAATAATTTTGAGCATTCCTTTAACCAAAAGAAAGTTAGCGGGCTTCAAATCAGAATGCACAATTCCATGTTTGTGTACTGCCTCCACGCATTTAAAAATTTCTGAGGAATAATAGTGAACAAACGACAAATCAAGAGGCATTACTGTTCTCGCAGCAAGAACGTGAGCAAGATCAATCTCCCCGATTTCCATTACAAGATGTACCATGTCTTCATCTAGTTCATAACTGTATAGTCGCACAACCCGTTTCTCCCTTCGAAGTCTATGCAGTAGATTAATTTCTCCCTTGAATCCTTCCACGATTGCGGGATCATTGTTTTCGAAATGAACTCTCTTCATGGCAAAATGTTTCCCCACCTCCGACCTAACTTTGTAAACCTTGGAGGATCCACCTTTGCCAATCTCATCTTCAACAGTGTACGACTGGCCGCAAATCTCAACTAAATTCGGGTCGATTCTCTTCTGCTCAATCTTGCATTCAGGACTTTGGCTTGAGGTTTCCCTGTTGCTTACTGGTGGTGATCTTTCCGGTGGTTTGACGCAAGACTGATCCATAGGCGAAGTTTTGTGATTTTGATTTTGACTCTCCAACAATTCACCTGATAGCATAGCTTGTTGAACTTTCCCTTTTTCGCAAGATTGCTGAATTACATACGGAGCAAGAGATGCCTTTCCACTAATCTCACTATTGTTGCTAGACCGGTTCTTTTCTGCAGGCATTCCCTCCTCATTTTTGTTCACAGACAGATAGGTGTACGCACTTGACAATGATTCTGGGCTGCTTGAGGTACTCCGTGATGAGCCCGAGGTATTAGGAGATATCTTTTTTGTATTGGTCTTAACATTCTCTTTTATTCCATTGTTGTCCTTCGACAACGATGCTTTGGGGGTTTGGATGGAAACCCTTTTAGGGGGACCTAGTTTTCCAAAGCTGCTTACTTTGAGGCCCAAAGAATGGTCCAAACTAAAAGTTCTCGCTGCTGGAAGCAATGTACTTGAAGGAAGCACTGGGTCTGGAATATCTCCCGATTCTTTGAACTTGGAATGTGTAGTAGAGTGATTTGAAACTGGCGTCTCAATTCCATTGTCATAGGTAGTCTCTAGAGGAAAACGCGATTGATATCTCATGAACGCAACGTTTCCATCCGCCAACAACTCATTGCCAAACGGAGAAAGTTTAGGAGGTGTGAAATCTTTATCATCTTCATCCAGATCAGTTAACAGGTCCATGATAACAAATTATATACCTGAATAACGGCGGAATTGTTAAAACAACTTTGTCCAGAATGCCCGCTGCTCCACCAACACTATTTAGGAGTTGCCAAATTGAGAAGTTTTATTGAAATGAGATAATGGGATAGCTGAAAGGAATGGGTGGGACCATCAATGTTGGAAATGCCGTGCGAGTTGACAAGAGGGCAATATTTAAATAAAATATTTTGTAAAGATGTGCATGATTCCACCCAGATTCAGCAATGTCAAGACTATCCACAACGGAATGCATGCTTGTCGTCGGCCACATTCGCCATTGTGAACTCATTGACCACATTATTGCAATTCCAAGATATATTCATGAATTGCGCAAGCAATGGTTTTCTAATTTGAAGGGCAATAAACCCCTCTCGTTGTCAATAGGTCGCATGCTAGCATCCCCCCTTAAGCGGGTAGCATGCAATTTTACAACCACGAGATGATTGCAACTAACTTGCCGACTATGGGCGATTTGCACATCTTTATTGCGACACCGCAACGGTATTTTCTATAATGCTTTTTTTAATATACTTGCAGACCTGAACCCGCAATCGCCTGAATTTGTGGGTGTTGCACATCACTCTAAACTGTTGTTTTGACCCATCCGTCGACACTAACTTGGTTGTCCATAACCAAAAGGTGCGAAACAACCACCACCCCACTGTTGATTATTGCAATTCTCTAGTGACGTTGTATCTCCTTTGCTACAACACAGTGCTGACCAATGCCTGCTTCATATCTCGAAGACTGGTCTGACAATGATCATGATCTGTCTGAAGTAAGCACGAGCGAAATCATGAGAAAGGTTTCGACGAGCACAGAGCCTCGGCCAATTACCTCCAGAAGAGTAGTTTCTTCCAGACGTGATAGTGATGGAGATACAGATGCGTCACAGGTGGTGTATGGTAGGAGAAAACCAGGCTTCCTCAACATTAGTGGTGCTTCGTACGAGGAGTCACCAATGGAGATGGATAAGTTTAACGATTCGCTCGGCAGCCCTTCGTCTCCAATGCCTGCACAGCACATGTCGAGATCCCCAATGGGCAGAAGCGCTGGTATTCTTGCTGACGATTCTCCTGTGCCCTCTGACGATGGGTCGCCGAAACTCAGTGGTGCATCGAGTTCCAAGCCCCAAGTGGGTCGTACTATGTCCACATCGTCAGTGCCGGGGTCCTGGAATCTATCTGAGACTCCAGCTCGCGCCAGTAAGCCTACACCGCCAGTTCAGGATGAGGAAACTACTCCAAATAGAAGCTGGCGTTCCACTTTTTCACGATTAGCATTTGGAATCTCCTCTCCTGCTCCGCAACCTGCACCTGAGGAGTCAACTTCATCAGATGCAACACAAAATATTCTTGACGAGCTAGATAAAAATCCAACAAAGACTAGCCTGCAGGAGCCCACGAAGCACGAGGATTCCACTTCTTCAAACCCAGCACTGTCTGGTGCCGCAAATAAAAAGGTAGAGCAGCTGCCTTCGCCCATTTCTGACCTCGCGGATGATTTTGAAAAACACATGGCAATTTCTCCGCAGCCGTCGAGAGTGCTAGAAAGTGACACTCGTGAGGAGGCTTCGGACACCGCTGGCAGTCCACACAGTAGTCATAAATCAATCTCATCCGTTGGTTCTGTGGGTGGCAGTTTGAATAATCGCAAACCCCGTACATCCAACAAGTTCAATATAGACGGCTACTATGAAGACGAATCTGACCTTGACAGCATCGATAGTCCACCGCCCTCTCATAAGAATGGGGACTTTGATAAGGAGATTTCCGAACCAACAGATGAGGTTCTTGATACCGCTAGACATGGCGATCAGCTAATCAAGGAACTTCAAAACAAGATATTGAATCTACAAGTAAAAATCCACTACTATGAAAACTCAAAAGGTATGACAATGCCAGAGCATACGTTTGCTTCCGCTGAGCGTAGCGCAGAACTTGAACATGAGAGCGCTGCCTTGGCGAAAGAGAACAGGCTCCTTAGGGAGGATATGGAAAAGCTTCAAAAGAAAGTGAGAGATTCTGACGAGGACCGCTCGTCCGAAATTTTGTTGAAAGAGCTACAAGATGCTCGTCAAGAAAATGAAAGACTTGACAACGAACTTAAAAGTGCCAATGCGGAGAAGTCGCGCTTTGAATCTCTTTTGGTGGCATCTCAGAAGAGAGTCGAAGAATACAAAGAGGTTGTGGCTTCTAGACAACGACAATATGGAAACTCACGGGCAGGAGTTATTGGAGATTTGGTCTCGTCGATGGAACTTCAAAACGAACAGTATCGTAGAGCGGTAAATGACAATAGGACTGTCATTTTTGAGCAAAATGCAGATGACGGAGATGACATGTTTACTGTCTACCGCAAGGGTTCAGATATTATCAAAATACTTGGTGGCGAAGCCACAATTAGGTTCTCAGATTATCACAGTATCAAGCCACTAGCCGTTGATTTGTTTGTAATAATTGAGGAACTGGCTGAAGAGGCTGTCGAGCAATACTGGCAACAAGAAGGTAAGCTCAATGAGTACATGGATCTTGCGGAAGATTTGGAAGCTGAAAAGAATGCTCTTTCTGCAGCTGTTCGTGAAATCAGTGAGCAATTAACTGAAACCGAGTATATTAGAGATACGCAGGCAAGACAGTCTGAGGAGTTAGCGTCTACAAAAGAAGAACTGCAAGGTTTGATGATTGACTACGAGAATAAAAGCCGAGGATTCTTGGAGTGTCAGACTGAGCTGGAAGGCGCTCATTTGTTGATTAATCATTTGTTGGATATTGCAGGTAAAGCATACCCTGACTGTACCGTTGGTAATTTGGCTGACAATGTCGAGATACTCGTCAATTCTCATACTGGGCTACAAAAGGAAGTTCAGGATAAGGCTGCTTTGAAGGAAAAATTGACAGCGGTTGAATCATCGTTGGCGATTATTAAGAGTGCACACGAACTTTCTGAGCAAAAGTTGCAAAACAGGGAACGTGATTTAGAAGCCCTTAGACAAAGAGCTGAGAGCAATGTGGATCGGCACGCTGTTAGTACTGCTAAGGTTGGAGAGTTACAGGATAGACTTGAAACGACCCGTGATTCTCTCCGCCAGTCTGAAAAAGTTGTGGAAAACCTTACCAGGGAAAATGACACTCTCAGGAAAGAAATTAAAAACGTTGAGGAGAAGAATATCGATTGTGAGAGAAAGCTGACAAATATGGGTAAGAATGAGGCTGAGCTAACTACTAATCTAGTTCAAAAGGAAAGAATTGTTGCCAATTTGAGAGACCGCGTCGAAACTTTGGAAAAGTCCGATAACTTTCATCGTGCCCGGGTTACAGCACTTACCAAGCAGGAAGTTGAGTTGAGAGCTGAGATGGAGAGAAGTGAAGATGCGACCAAAACAATGAAAGAGCGTGTTGCTTTGCTAGAGAAGCAGCTGTCACAGGCTAGATTAGAGTTGAGCACAGCCATTGAACGTGCTGGTCTATCTGAGACCGAGCAGGCAGCTTTGAAGAGCAGTCTGGAGTTGCTGTCTGGTCAACTTGAAAGTTCTCAAAAATATACTGCCACGTTAGCAAGCGAGAAGTCGGCTCTCGAGCAGCAGCTGACGATGGCTAATGGAAAGGGCAAGAAGGCTGTCGAGAAGATGGAGGCTATACATGCTCAGCTGGAGGGCCTCAAGTCTGAATTGAAAGAGGCAACTAGTGCCAGAGACCGGTTGGCTAGCGACTTACAGAAATTGCAATCCGAGAAGAGTGGCGGTGTGAACAACGCTTTGAGAGGCATTGACTTGGGACACCGACGATCTGAAAGTGGCACGAGCGAGCAGTCCGTTAGCAGTGCTATTGGCTCCAATCTACAACGTGAATTTGCCCAACAAGTGATCCACCTGCAGAATCAAGTCTCTGAAAAAGGACGGCAGAATGAGGTTTTGCAACAAGAAAACAAATCTTTCAAAAAGAAACTGGATGCTACTAAGTGGGATATGCACAATCTCTTGAGTAACGCGTTCAAGGAAGTGTTACCGTTACTTCTTGACGACGAGAGAAGAATCATGAAGGCAAAGTTTGAAGAAATAGCTACTCAAAAGGGCACGCAGCGCTTTGACAAGTTTGATGCGCTCCTTACTGAAATCTTGGGCAAATTGAAATATTATCCAGACACCATCAAACGGCTTGAGGCCAAGCTTGCTGAGCTGATGGAAGCGAAAACTGCTAATGCGTCTGAAAGTTTGTGGGAAGCGAGATATGATGCCATGGAAGACAAATTTAAGCGTGAGCGCGATGCGAGGAAGAGAGAATATGATGGTTATCTTGAAAAGGTTACTGTACAGAACGAGACCATTCAAAACTTTCGAGACAAGTTGAAGGCTCTAGAGATGGAATATAAAAATGCCAATGGCGGGAATCCACCGTCTGCTGGCAAGTAAGTAAATTATTTATTTTGACTAAGAGAATGGGTCGTTTGACCTGCCATTAATCAACTGGCTGTCTCTCGTAAAGCGACCATGTTGCTGCCCTTGACTGAGAACAGCAGTCAGCAGTCGTGAATTACCGTATACTGTTTTACTGTGCTTATGCCAGCTATTTATCCGTCATAAAGGGGGGATCGCCCAGACAGCTGGTGAAGACGCTAACACTGTGAATCAAAGAGATATTTCTACAAGTTAAGTCCTCACGTGGAGCGTTTTAAAATGATTTGAGAATCGCGAGACTGGAACTTGCAAGCACAGGCAATCATTTGCGTGTCGCTGCGAGTTGGCATTTGGGGCGTAGCGGCGCCACGGGCTTCTACGTTGGTCAAGAAACTAAGGCCGCTGACTATACGGATTCTAATAGCCATGGCGCCTTCAAAGAAAGTTGTCGAGACGGTTTTTGAACGGACAAAAAACATCAAGTACTTGATTGGTGCGCATGTACCGACGTCCGGGGGTGTGCCGATTGCGATAACTCACGCGTCCAATATTGGTGCCAATTCGTTTGCCTTGTTTTTGAAGAACCAGAAGCGGTGGGTGTCGAAGCCTTACGAAAAGTCTGTGATTGACGATTTTCATTCGGAGTGCAAGGCTCACAGCTATGATGGGCTGAAGGACATTCTACCACACGCGTCGTATCTGATCAATCTAGGGAACCCCGAGGACGATAAGCGAAAGCAATCGTACGACGCGTTTCTCGACGACCTGAAGCGCTGCGAGCAGCTGGGCATTGGGCGCTACAATCTGCACCCGGGGTCGACGGTGGGCAAGATTTCACGCGAGCAGAGCATTTCGTACATTGCGGAGGGCATCAACTCTGCGCACAAGGAGACGGAGTTTGTGACTGTGGTTCTGGAGAACATGGCTGGCCATGGCAATCTGATTGGCGCCACGCTGGAGGACCTGCGGGACATTATCGAGCTGGTGGACGACAAGCAGCGAGTGGGCGTGTGCATTGATACGTGCCATACGTTTGCGGCCGGGTACGACATTTCGACGCGGGAGCCGTTTGAGGCCTTTTGGAAGCAGTTCGAGGAGATTGTGGGCTACCGGTATCTGTCGGGGATCCACCTGAACGACTCGAAGGCGCCGCTGGGCTCTAACCGAGATTTGCACGAGAACATTGGCGAGGGCTTTCTGGGGCTGGAGGCCTTCCGGCTGCTGCTGAACAAGCCCGAGGTGCAGGGCATTCCCATGGTGCTGGAGACCCCGCACGCGGAGGGCGACCTGAGCGTGCATGCCCACGAGGTGAAGCTGCTCGAGTGGCTGATTGGCAAGGGCGCGGACGACGCGGAGTTTGTGGAGAAGGCGCGGGCGCTGAGCGCGAAGGGGGAGCCGCGGCGACGGGAGCAGCAGGAGAAGATGGACAAGAAGAAGGACAAGGCCGTGAAGGGGCAGAGCAAGCTGAGCTTTGGCAAGCGCAAGAAGGCTGCGGAGGACGCGGACGGCGTGCCGAACGGGAAAAAGGGTAAGGCTCTAGAGATTTAATGAATATATAAGTACTTAGGCAAAGGCAAGCAGCAAGCTCGAGAGGGCCGTGAGGCCGAGCACGGCGTAGCCGGTGCGGTAGACACCCTTGACGGTGAGCTGGGTGGTGGTGTCCCACAGCAGGTGTCTGAGGCCGTTGAAGGAGTGGAAAGTGAACGGGATGGAGGCGACAAACTTGATGGCGAGCTTGGCGGCCAATGGCAGGGCGCCGAAGGTGGCTGCGACCGATGCCGAGTCGAAGGGAAGACCAACGAGGTAGCCGTAGAGGAAGCCAAAGAAGGAGAAGCCGAGCGCGACGCCGGTGATTCTGTGGAAGCCCGAGAGCACCCAGGTCAATTGCGGTTGGTAAATCTTGAGCTGGGGCGATCTTGCACGGTGTCTGCGCTGCTCGACGAGAATGGCCTGGGCCTCTTCTGGGGTGGTTTTCTGGGTGGTGAACGATCTTGCGCGGAGGCCGACGAGGGAGACCTGCGGGGCGCTCAGGAGAGCCGGGCGGGCCAAAAGGTTGACGGATCTGACTGGGGCTTTTGTCAATCTGAGCATGGTGGTTTGGTGGAAAGAGAGAGTTTCACAGGCTGTGAGTTTATGCTTATTCCGATGGTGTCCCAGCCAATAGATGAGCGCAGATTGGCTGATTTTGTGGGGCATTGCCGGGACCTTTGGGTGTGGGCGAAAATTGACAGGCAACCACCCAGCGGCGTTGCAAATAAATTTTGTAAACGCACCAGCACTCAGCGTCCAACTGCCATCTCCAGGGGCTGGGGCGACACGGGCCCTCTGCGTTCTGCGGAGACCTGTGCCGGCCCACTCTCAATGGAGACCGCCGCCGTCTGGCGCCCACGGACGGCGGTGTGCGAGCGCAGCAGCTGATCAAACCTCCGGTCTCGTTAATCACCAATTAAGCTTTTTATCGTAGTTTTCCTTGGTTTCAATTCCCGGTGCACATTCTAGCACATTCTAGTCAATAAATGATTCCTCCGTAATCCGTAATGTACCTTTTTCTCGCCACCAGCATTTGGAACCCTGAGGAACCTTTGGAACCTTTGCCCTCAAACGCCCCTCCCAATCGAGCCACCTCCCAAACTGACACAATCTCAGCGCTGAGCAGCGAGATCTTTTCAACCTTTGTAACATCAACTCACACGGCTTGCAATGTTGATGGCAAGGGATGGAAAGTTGTTGAGGTCGCTGACAAGGCGGTCGTGGGCCGTGGCTGGCAGAGCTGCCGGCGGGGCCCCGACCCGTGCGCTGACCTCGCTGTCGCTGCTCAGAGGAGCGGCAAGTGCAAACGTGCAAACCCGGCGGGGGTTCGGCGGTGCGATCCGCGCCGCGAGCTGGCTTCCGCTCACCCGCTTCACGGCCTCGTCGAAGGCCGTCTCGCCCGAGCTGCTCGCGCTCAAGGAGCAGGCGGCGAACCGCGGCATTACAAACGCTGCGCTGCAGGCCGACTTTTACCGGGCGCTGCTGGAGGCAAACTACCCGCAGCTGGTTGTGTCCCGCTTTGAGATGCCCGGCGTCGCCCGCGACCACGAGTGCGAGGCGCTCTACGTCGCCGCGCTCAAAACCATCGGCCATGTGGAGTCGGCCGAGGTTCTGGAGAAGACGTTTGCCGAGCAGGCCGCGCTGGATGCGTCGCGCAACCAAACTAGTCAAAACCAAACCAGCCAGAACCAAGCGCGCAACCCGTTTGTAAAGGACAACAGCGACATTCTCGGCCGCGGCTCGCGGGGCGACCCGATCCACGTGCTGGTCACCGAGACCGTCATGTCCAACTTCTTCAAGTGGGTGCGGTGGTTTGTGCCGATGGGCCTCGCCGCGTGGGGCATCATTGTCGGCTTTACGTTTTTCACAGAGTCGACGAACCTGCTGAAGGGCTCCGGCGGCGATTTGGGCTCGAGCAAGATGGACGGCGCGAACGGGCAGACGTCGACCGTCAAGTTCAGCGACGTGCACGGCGTCGACGAGGCGCGCTCGGAGCTCGAGGAGATTGTGGACTTTCTGAAGGACCCGTCCAAGTTCACGGGCCTCGGCGGCAAGCTGCCGAAGGGTGTGCTGCTGACGGGCCCGCCGGGCACGGGCAAGACGCTGCTCGCGCGCGCGGTCGCGGGCGAGGCCGGCGTGCCGTTTTTCTTTATGAGCGGCTCGGAGTTTGACGAGCTGTACGTCGGCGTCGGCGCTAAGCGTGTGCGCGAGCTGTTTGCGGCCGCGCGCGCGCGCGCCCCGGCGATTGTCTTTATCGACGAGCTCGACGCCATCGGCTCCAAGCGCAACCCCAAGGACCACGCGTACTCCAAGCAGACGCTCAACCAGCTGCTCGTCGACCTCGACGGGTTCTCGCAGTCCACCGGCGTGATTTTCATTGCCGCCACCAACTACCCGGAAATGCTCGACAAGGCGCTCACGCGTCCGGGCCGCTTCGACAAGATTGTGCACGTCGAGCTGCCGGACGTGCGCGGCCGCATCTCCATCCTCAAGCACCACATGAAGAAGATTGAGGCGTCGCCCGACGTTGACGTGTCGACGCTCGCGCGCGGCACCTCGGGCTTCTCGGGCGCGGACCTCATGAACCTCGTCAACCAGGCCGCCATCCACGCCTCGCAGCAGAAGGCCGTGTCGGTCACCATGAACCACTTTGAGTGGGCCAAGGACAAGATCCTCATGGGCGCCGCGCGCAAGACCATGGTGCTCACGGAGGAGTCGCGCCGCAACACAGCCTTCCACGAGGCCGGCCACGCCATCATGGCGCTCTATACCCCCGAGGCGACCTCGCTCTACAAGGCGACCATTTTGCCGCGCGGCTCGGCGCTCGGCGTCACGTTCCAGCTGCCCGAGCTCGACAAGTACGACCAGACCAAGAGCGAGCTGCTGGCGCGGCTCGACGTCTGCATGGGCGGCAAGATCGCCGAGGAGCTGCTCAACGGCCCCGACAATGTCACGAGCGGGTGCTCGTCCGACCTCAAGAACGCGACGCAGGTCGCGCGCGCCATGGTGACCGCGTTCGGCATGTCGGACGCCATCGGCCCCGTCGACCTGTCCGAGAACTGGTCCGAGTGGTCGGCCGCCACCAAGCACCTCGCCGAGCAGGAGATCCGCTCGCTGCTCGTCAGCTCGGAAAACCGCACGCGCAAAATGCTCACCGACAAGGCGGTCGAGCTCGACCGCCTCGCCAAGGGCCTGCTCGAGTACGAGACCCTCGACAAGGAGGAGATCGAGCAGGTCGTCAAGGGCATCAAGATTGACAAGGCGCCGACTGTCACCAACACGGTCGTCAAGGGCTCCGGCGACGACATTAAGCGCTCCGGCGGGCGCATCATCGACTTTGAGCCCCAGGGCAAGGAGCGAGCCTAGTTGCATAAAATAAGGACTATAATGATAGATGATTGTATATACGGCATGCTACGAATTGCAAGTGCTACGAATTGTAAGTGCTACGAATTGCAAGTGCTACGAATACTGAATTGCATATAGCTACGAACACTGAATTGTAAATGCGTGCGGCTGGTGCCCAACCGCGATGCGCCGCCTCGAAGCTGGCGCGCTTTTCCAAGATATTCCACGTGGTGCAGTCTCCAACTTGCTACACATCTCACAAAACATGACTACCAAGGCCGTAATCCTCGTCGGTGGTTCCACCAGAGGCACCCGCTTCAGACCGCTGTCCATGGACATTCCCAAGGTGCTGTTCCCCGTCGGCGGCAAGCCCATTCTGTCGCACTCGGTCGACGCGCTCGCCAAGCTGCCGTCGCTCAAGGAAATCATCCTCATTGGCTTCCACGACGACTACGTCTTTACAAACTTCATCACGGAAAACTCAAAGAAGTACCCCCACCTGAGCATCCGCTACCTGCGCGAGTACAAGGCGATGGGCACCGCCGGCGGCCTCTACCACTTTAGAGACGTCATCTGCAAGGGCAACCCGTCCAAGTTCTTTGTCATCCACGCCGACGTCTGCTCGTCGTTCCCGCTCCCGGAAATCTCAAAGTTCTTTGACGAGAAGCACGCCAACGCCGTCATTATGGGCACCCGCGTCGAGCCCTCCGAGGCGCTCAACTACGGCGCCATCGTCGCCAACGCGGCCGACCAGCGCGTCGTCCACTACGTCGAGAAGCCCGAGACGCACATTTCCAATTTGGTCAACGCAGGTGTCTACCTCTTTGACCAGTCCATCTTTGAGGTTTTGGCCGCCGCCAAAAAGGAGCGCGAGGACGCCGTGCAGTCCGCCGCCTACCCCGAGGACTCGGACGACGACATTCTGCGTCTCGAGCAGGACCTCCTCGTGCGCCTCGTCGACACCCCCGGTTTCTACGTCTACGAAACGCGCGACTTTTGGCGCCAAATCAAGGAGGCCGCGTCGGCCATTCCTGCCAACGCTCTCTACCTGCAGCAGTTGTTCCAGACCGACCCCAAGGCCCCGGGCCTCGCGCCGCCGTCGGCGTCCATCGTGCCCCCCGTCTTTGTCGACCCCTCGGCCAAGATTGACCCGACCGCAAAGCTCGGGCCCAACGTCTCCATCGGCGCCAACGTCAAGGTCGGTGCCGGCGCCCGCGTCAAGGATTCCATTGTGCTGGACAATGTGGAGATCCGCCACGACGCGGCCGTCTTGCACTCCATCGTCGCCACCGGCTCCAAGGTCGGCTCGTGGGCGCGCATCGAGGGCATCGAGGTCAACCCCAAGGAACACAAGTCGTCCATCATCAAGGACGGCGTCAAGGTGCCCATCGTCTCCATCCTGGCCTCGCACGTCTCTGTGGCCGACGAGGTGTATGTAAAGAACACTGTCGTGCTCCCTCACAAGGACATTAAGAGCGACGTCAAGAACGAGGTTATCATGTAGTTTATTGACTAATAGAGTTTGTTTACAAATGTTTACGAAAGTGCTTTTTACAAAAGGCTGTGACAACCGTTCGACTCGATGCACGCGCACTACAACAGCTGTCAAGGCTGCATTTGCATGGCGAAGCGGGCGCTAACACAAACACTTAGCGCCAGTATTTTTCAAGAGCTGAGATGACCCGACGCCCTGCTTTTCGCTTTTCGCTCGACAGAAAGTGTGTTTGTTACTCACGGCAGTGCCACTATCTAAGCCATGCTGTGGCAATCTATGCTGTGACTATCTACGCCATGCTGTGGCTATCTACGTCAAGCTGTGGCTATCTACGGGCTTTGATGACAGATGACGGCTATGTCGGCCCTGTGCCGGCTTCCGGCTTCCGGATGGCTTCAGTACCAAAGCCAAGAAACATCATGGCAAGCGCTTGAACAGTGGAGAGTTGCACAGCAAAAACTGCACCCCAAAGATACTCACAGGCCAAATAGTTGGCCGGTGCCGCTCAAACTCGAAATAAGCTCAGCGACGTTGCGGGAGTTTCCGCATGCCGTGGAAGTGTCGGAACGATACGGTGCAACAAGGGAGGTGGCAGCTGACACATAGGGGGCTCAGGTGAAGACATTTGAAACCGGAGCCAACCTTATTTGAGTAACGTCACCTAGGAAACCTCGAGCGATTGCGTTATCAAAACTTTTGCGAGCACAGATCTCGAGCTCAAAGTTTCCCAAACAAGGGTCGTGGAGCCAGTCATTACCAAGAAGCCGTCGTGACAGGACCCTGTCTGTCCTCATCTGGAAGTATGCGGCAACCTGCCCCAGATTTGGAAATGTCAGTGCAAGACTTGGCTGAGTGTGAAAGCCACCAGCTGGCAAAAGGCTCGGTTTTGCCCGTGGATCAGAGTGCCGGCCCGCTGTGCACAGGTCGCTGCCCTGGCTGCCCATCGCTCGCCACCGCCAATCTCTCTGGCTTGATCTGGCCGGCGACAGGCAATTTAAACGCTTGACCCGCTTGCCATCCTTGGACATAATTTATTTTGGACCTGCTTTGCAGCATTTTTCTGCTGCTCATTTCTGGAAATTTCTTTGACAACGACAACACATAAGAGACCGCTCCGGCGCGCACTCTTTTGCTTTAATCAAATCAAATTTTGTTTAGCGATCTAGTAGATCTTGTCTACTCTCCGCAGTCTCTGTGTCTGTTTTCCTTTTTGCTGAGTGCACGTTCCGAATCTGGCATTTTTTTCACCTTTGAACGTTTAGTGCAAAACCAGATTCTTTTTGGCACCATACTTTAGGCCAAGGTACAGCCCTTCTAGAATCACTAGTGGCTGACAAACGACGAGCTCGACACCCTTGCGATAATTGCTCTGCACAACTGGCCGTCGGCAGCGCAGTCAATTGGTGAGGGGCGATAGATTCAGCGAGCCCCTGAGCCCGTTTTACTTCCGTCTTACTAGACATTTTGTGTCTGTGTGCCCAGTCCTTGCTCGCGGTCTTGGTACCACACTTTTGAAGACTTATTTATCATTTTGAGGAAATGCTGTGCGACGCTCACTGCCATCCCACCGAGCATCCCGAGTGCAGAGACGACATGGCGCAGATGCGCACGTCGACGCTGACCGCCATGTCGACGAGTTTGAGCGACATTGACACTGTTGCCGAGTGGGCCGCCGACGAGCGCATCATTCCTGCCTTTGGGTTCCATCCCTGGTACACCCATCTGCTGTCCAACGGGTCGGCGTCGAAGGAGGAGCACTACCAGACGGTGCTCAAGCCGTGCCCGTCTCCCGAGTTTATTGCTGCGCTGCCCGAGCCGGTGCCGCTGGCGGACTTTATCCAGAAGCTGCGCCAGTATCTCGCCAAGTTCCCGCGGGCGATTGTGGGCGAGATTGGCCTGGACAAGTCGTTTCGGGTCAAGAACTTTGAGAAGACCGGCCTGTCGCCGTACCGCGTGTCGCCGCAGCACCAGGTGAGCGTGTTTCGCGCGCAGGTGCAGGTGGCGGCCGAGCTTGACCGGCCGATCTCGGTGCACGGGGTGCAGTGCCACGGCCTGGTGCTGAGCACGATCAAGTCGCTGGCGCCGGAGGGGCTGCCCCCTGCGATCTGTCTGCACTCGTACTCGGGTTCGCCTGGGTTTCTGGAGGAGTGGTTTGCGCTGGAGAACACGCGGGTTTACATTTCGTTTTCGTCGCTGGTGAACATTCCGAGCGACGACAAGGCGCAGAGGCTGGTTGTGTCTGTGCCGCAGGACCGCATCCTGACGGAGTCCGACTACCATACGGTGGGCAAGGAGATGGACCGGCTGAACGAGGAGGCGCTCCAGCGGGTGTGTCGCGCGCTGGGGTGGACGCTGCCGTTTGGGCTGGAGCGGGTGTATGCCAATTTTCAGGACTATGTGGGCAAGGAGCGGTTGCCGTAGGCGAGCTGGGCGATAGCCGTAGTGTAGCGTGTGGATCTGTATGTTATTCAGATGCGCTGATGGGTTTCATGTCTAGTGAAACGCGTCGCTGTCTACGCTGTATGTATAGGTTATTGTTACATCTTCAGTTGCTTGTCAGTACCAGTTGTCAGTAGCATTACTACTTGTCAAACTTGGTGCTTTCTCGCTGTCTACGTGTATGTTTATAGGATTATTATCACATCTTGTCAGTACCAATTCACTTGCTTCTCGCTGTCTCGCTAATCTGTATGTTTATAGGTTTATTATTATATCTTGCAGCTGTCAGTTTACCACTTGTCAAACTTGGTGCCGCCCCGATGTATGTTTATAGGTTTATTACATCTACTTAGTCCAGTTAGTACCGTCACCACTTGTCAAACTTCATGGTGCCGTGGTCCTCCAAGTTTGTGTGCAGTCTGAAGGCGTCTCTGAGAATGTGCGGTTCGTGGAGCGTCTTCTTCTTTGCGCAGTAGAACTCGGCGCGGTCGAGGTACTCGGTGAGAATGTCCTTGTAGTCTGGGTGGGCGCACTTGTCGACCATGACGCGCGAGCGCTCGCGGGGCGCGAGGCCGCGGAGGTCGGCGAGGCCCTGCTCGGTGACAATGACGTCGAGGTCGTGCTCGGTCTGGTCGACGTGGGTCGCAAACGGCACGATGCACGAAATGCCGTGCGGGTCGCTCTTGGTGGGGCGGGAGGACGGGGTATGCATGACGGACAGCTTTGCGTTGCGCAAAAAGTCGGCCGAGCCGCCGAGCCCGTTGAGCATGCGGGAGCCGTTGACGCACGTCGAGTTGGCGTGGCCGTAGACGTCGACCTCGACGGGCGTGTTCATGGCGATGACGCCCAATCTGCGGATGAGCTCCGGGTGGTTCGAGAGCGCCTGCGGGCGCAGCGTGAGCTTGGTGGAAAACGAGTCCCAGTGGTCAAAGAAGCGCTTGAAGCCCTCGGGCGTGAGCCGGATGGACGTGGACGTGGCGTGCAGCAGCTGGCCGCTCTCGAAAAAGTCGAGGAACGAGTCCTGGAGCACCTCGGTCCAGACGGTGAGGTCCTTGAAGCCGCCGCCGGCGAGGCCCTCGACGATGGCGTTGGCCACGTTGCCAATGCCCGACTGCAGCGGGTGCAGGTTCTCGGGGATGCGGCCGTGCGCGACCTCGTTTTTGAGAAACTCAACGAGGTGGTCCGCGATCTGGCGCGACATTTCGTCCGAGGGCGTGTTGGCCGGCACGGTGTCGGCCACGTCCGACTCGACAATGCCCAGAATCTTGGCGGGGTCGACGTGGAACGTTGTGCTGCCGATGCGGTCGTCGACGCGCGTAATGTTGTACGGCTGGCGGTGCGGCGGGTAGTCCGGCAGCACAATGTCGTGCAGGCCCTCGAACGACGGCAGCGACGTGTTGAGCTCAATGATGACCTTGTCCGCCATGGCGCAGAGCTCGGGCGTGGCGCCGACGGACGGGCCGAGCACAATGCCGCCGTCCTCGGTGATGGCGGTCGCCTCGATGATGGCCACGTCGAGCCCGGGCTTGGAGCGGTTCAGCGTGTAGTAGCCGTACGTGAGGTCCTGCGGGAACATGGACAGGTGCTTGTCAAAGAAGAGCGTGCGGCCCTCGTTGATGGAGCGCGCGATGGGCTTGCCGACCTGGTGCGGCGAGCGCCGGCGCAGCATGTTGAGGTCGGCCCAGCGGGACTCAATGTGCACGTCGGAGCTCGCGCCGACAAAGAGGTTGAAGCCGAGCTGGCCCTGCAGGCCGGCGGCCTCGACGTGGTCGGCGAGCGCCCACGGAACAACCTTGGGGCCGCCGACGCCGGTGAAGCCAGACCAGCCCAGGTACATGTCGTCCTTGAAGTACGGCACGAGCTCTTCGGCGGTGCGCACCTTGGACACTAAAGAGGCGAGCTTGATACGGGACTTGAGGAGGTTGGACACGGTCATGCTGGCGGTGTTTCAGCCCACAGCGTCCGCGCACTGGATTATATATACCTGGGGAACCTGCAAGGCGTGCAGGTTTTGCACTCGTGCGTCCGTCCGGAGAAACGGCAGCCAATCAGCGGCCGGCACTTATTTCGCACCGAAACGGGCAAAGTGCAGCGTACCCCGGAGTCGCGCGGTGGGTGAGTGCTAGCGTGTGCTTACAAGCTGGCGAGCGTTGCCAGCGCTGCCAGAGCAGAGCAGGCAGGCCGTCCGCTGGTGCGTGCCGGCGCTGCCGGCCGTTGAGATGCGGGGCATACAGCAGAGCTCTGCGAGTGTCAGGCCAGGGCAAGGCTACAGCTAAAGCTAGAGCTAGAGCTAGAGCTAAAATCAGAGCTAAAACCAGGGCTAGAGCTAAAGCCAGAGCCAGTGTGAGCTGGCCGGACTAGCATGACGTCACTGTACCGTGCACTGTAAAGTGCACGGCTGTGCATACGTCGGAAACGCTCTGGCCTTGCACGGCTGGGAGCAGGCTCACGACAGGTCACGTGATGTAATGTCGGATCTAGGCCAGGCCAGCAGACAGCAGCGAACAGCCATGGCCAACAGCCATAGCCAACGGCCAGAGCCACGCCAGAGTCAGGGCCAGCAGCCAGTAGCACAGCTAGCGACCAGAGCTAACAGCCATAGCCATAGCCATAGCCATAGCCAGTAGCGCCGCCAAAGGCAGTGACGCCGTCAACGGCCAGAGCCAGCGTGCTCCCACTAAATCGCTCAAGGCCGCACTCGCCCACCGCGGCGGGCAGTGGACCCGGTGGGGAGAGTTCAGTTCTTGATGGGCTTGTCCGGGAGCAAGCAAGCACAACAGCAGTTCAAAAATTCACCGGCTAGAAAAATTCTGGATCGCTGACAAAAGGCTGTTGAAAAAAGGCTTTTTCCAGCGGCCTTAAAAAAGGCCGTTGGAATGGCCCTGAGAAACGCTGCCAGCTGGCCTCGCTGGCTCGCTTCAGGGACCCCTGCAAATGTGACGTTTGCGGCGCGCATCGCTTCGGTGCATAATGGCGAAAGAGCCTGGCACAGTGGCATTTACGGCGTGGCCTGCGGAGCAAAACACATATAAAGGGCGCGGCTCCAGCACCAAAGCCCTGCAGAAAAAAAGCATGAAACGGTTTGCGGACCAACCGACGGCGCCAGCGCCCGCGCTCAAGCCCAAAAAACAGGTCACCCGCCGGATCGCGCTCGTCGGGGCCCCGGCGGTCGGCAAGACCTCGCTGTGCGTACAGTACACCCAGAAGCGCTTCCTCGAGTCGTACTACCCAACGCGCGAGAACCGCTTCGCCCACGAAACGGTCGTCGACGGCGTCCGGTACACGGCCGACATTGTCGACCTGCAGGGCCACAACCAGTTTGACCTCTTTGACAAAAAGGCGCTGAGCGGCATCGAGGGCGTGCTGCTCGTCTACTCGGTCACCGACCGCAACTCGCTCGACCTGCTGCCGCTCGCCCGCCAGAAGCTGCTCAACATGTGGGAGCTCGACAGCTTCCCGTTCGTGCTCGTCGGCAACAAGAGCGACGTTGTGAGTACCAACAGTACCAACACCAGCGACGCGCGCGAGCTCGCCCGCCAGTGGCACTGCCCGTGCCTCGAGACATCCGCCAAGCACGACTCCAACGTCGCGCTCGCGTTCGAGACGCTGCTCGCCCAGATCCTCCGCAGCCAGCGCGTCGAGGGCACCGTCGAGTGCGTCGTCATGTAACTATTTATTCTTTGCATAGCATTTACAAATCTGAGTTGCCTGTTTTGTCCATCTGAGCTGCCTGTTTTGTCTCTAAAGTCACGCCAATCTGAGTTGCCTGTTTGGTGCACTGGTCAAACCTCCATCACGGACGCTATGCTCTGCTCCGTCTGTGGCGAAACAGCGTCGTTTGCAAAGAAGTTCTACTGCGGCAACTGCGCCACCAACCTCACGCTCAAGGAGCGGCTCAACTATGTCAACATGGCCGTCGAGGCCGCCGCGCTCCGGCACCAGGTCTCGCCAGACACAAACGGCGCCGTCTACACCCTCGTGACAAACCTCGCGCACAAGCAGCTCCTGGCCCGGGAGCTCCTTGGGGTGCAAAGCGCCACGGCCCAGGCCCGCTCCGCGCTCGCCGCGCAGCGCGCGCGCAACGCTGCGCTGCGCACGGAGAACGAGCGCCGGCGCAGCTCCACCGCGCACAAGGCCGGCCAGCTGCAAATCTCCGCCAGGAGCCGCGGCGACCGGCTCGCCGCCGCGCGCGTCGAGAACGCGCTGCTGCGCTCCGCGCTCGACACGGACCTCGCCGCGCTGTCGCAGCGCCTCTGCCAGGAGGCCGCGCTGCTCTTTTGCATTCGCAAGCGCCGGCGCAAGGGCGAGCGCACCATCAAGACGGCCGACCTCGGCGCGGTCGCGGTTAAACCAAATGGCACCAGCGACAGCAGCCACGGGCCCGTCCGCTACGCGCACCGCTACGACGTCACGATCGGCTTCGCCGTGCTCCCGGACCTCGCCATCCTGCCGCACTACACGCCGCCGTCCATCAACGCCGCGCTCGACCGGCTGGCGCTGTTCCTCAGCCTCGTGGCCTACTACGCGCCGCTCGAGCTGCCGTACGAGCTGCTGCCCCCGCACAACGACCAGCCCCGGGCCCGCGTCCGCAAGCGCTCGTCCGGCGAGCCGCACGAACTGCACTCCGAGCAGTCCATCTATACCATCCTCTCGCAGCAGTCGTCCGCCGCGCGCGGCTTTGACAACTATGCGACCGGCCTCGCCATGCTCGCCATCAACCTGGCCGCGCTCGCCAACCACTTTGGCATCCCCGTCGCCTCCCCCGAGGACTGCGTCCAGCTGGGCAAGCTCACCTACGAGCTGTTTGAGCGGCTGCTGCTCCCCAAAGCACCACCGCAGCCCGCGCAGCCCGCGCCAGCGCTCAACCTCGACGCCGTCGTCGACTACATTGTCACAAGGGTGTACCAGGACATTGGCGGCGGCGCGTTCGAGTGGGTCGACAGCGACGTCGACGAGGAGGGCGAGGGCGCTGGACCGACTGACACTATGTAGACTATTTATTATTTATTACTCTTGCCGCTACCGCTACTCTTGAACGCTACTACCTCATGCCAGCGCTGCCCGGGGCAGCATCCCTCGCAACGCCCCGGCGCTACATGTAACGTGCGGCTGATCCCCTAAAAAATGCAGCAGCCATCCCAAGCTGGCCCGGAGGAGGCCACTGGGACGCACAAGAAGCACGGCCACCGCTCAAAGCTGCAACTTCACTCTGCTCCACTCAAACGGTTATCTGAAAACAAACAAAAATGGCATCTAAATTGAGTGACAAGGAATTGTGTAAGTATCAACTCGCACTCGCACTCGCACACAGCGTTTGCCGCAGCGCTCGCCGCAGCCGCTGCGCTCGCAGCGCTGTGCCCGCAAACTGTTTGCACTGCTAACCAAGTCGACCTCAACAAGTCCGCCGCTACTCAGGACTTCCGAGTCAAGCCCCACATCCGCTACAACACCGTCGGCGGTGTCAACGGCCCGCTCGTCATCCTTGAAAAGGTCAAGTTCCCCAAGTTCAAGGAGATTGTCAACCTGACGCTTCCCGACGGCACCAACAGGGCCGGCGAGGTGCTCGAGGTCCGCGGCGACAAGGCCATTGTGCAGGTCTTTGAGGGCACATCGGGCATTGATGTAAAGAAGACCAAGGTCGAGTTCACCGGCGAAAACCTCAAGATTGCCGTGTCCGAGGACGTGCTCGGCAGAGTCTTTGACGGCTCCGGCAGACCCACCGACGGCGGCCCAAAGGTGCTCGCCGAGGACTACCTCGACATTAACGGCTCGCCCATCAACCCCTACTCGCGTATCTACCCCGAGGAAATGATCTCCACCGGCATCTCCACCATCGACACGATGAACTCGATTGCGCGCGGCCAAAAGATCCCCATCTTCTCCGCGTCGGGCCTGCCGCACAATGAGATTGCCGCCCAGATCTGCCGCCAGGCCTCGCTCGTCAGACCGACCAAGGACGTGCACGACGGCCACGAGGAAAACTTCTCGGTCGTGTTTGCGGCCATGGGTGTCAACCTCGAGACCGCCAGATTCTTCAAACAGGACTTTGAGGAAAACGGATCCCTCGAACGTGTCTCGCTGTTCCTCAACTTGGCCAACGACCCCACCATTGAGCGTATCATCACCCCGCGTCTCGCCCTCACCACTGCGGAGTACCTCGCCTACCAGACCGAGCGCCACGTCCTCACCATCTTGACCGACATGTCGTCGTACGCCGACGCCTTGCGTGAGGTCTCGGCCGCCCGTGAAGAGGTCCCCGGTAGAAGAGGCTACCCAGGTTACATGTACACCGATTTGTCCACCATCTACGAGCGTGCGGGCCGTGTGGAGGGCCGCAACGGCTCCATCACCCAAATCCCCATCTTGACCATGCCCAACGATGACATTACCCATCCAATCCCTGATTTGACGGGCTACATTACCGAGGGCCAGATTTCGATCGACAGACAACTGCACAACAAGGGTATCTACCCGCCAATTAATGTGCTGCCTTCCTTGTCTCGTCTGATGAAGGCCGCCATTGGCGAGGGCATGACCAGAAAAGACCACGGCGACGTTTCCAACCAGCTCTACGCCAAGTACGCCATTGGCAGAGACGCCGCCGCCATGAAGGCTGTCGTCGGTGAGGATGCCCTCTCCACCGAAGACAAGCTCTCCCTGGAGTTTTTGGAGAAGTTTGAAAAGACCTTTGTTTCCCAGGGCGCTTACGAAGACCGTTCCATCTTTGAGTCTCTCGATCAGGCTTGGTCCTTGCTCCGTATCTACCCCAAGGAGATGCTCAACAGAATCTCCCCAAAGATTATTGCCGAGTTTTACGACAGAAAGCCATCTTCCAAGGGCACTAAGGACACTACCGAGGCTCCTCTCATTGATGCTTAGACCTTCTCACATAGAAACACATAATAAATCAGTGTATATTACTTGTCGTAAATATAGATGCCATACTTGTTGGCCAAGTATAGATGCTTGCTATTTGAACTCAAACTCGTGATTTTGGTGTCAAAACCAGTCAGAGAAATGTGGCTCTTGTTTAAATGATGATAGACGCAACCGTCACTGCTGGCCACCACAATGGACGTTGCCGACGGCACATCCAACAGCCCTCCCGTGCCGCCAACCGTTTCAACGCTATCCAGTGGCGCCGAGTGATTGCGACAGTCCCAGATTGTAGCCGACCCGTCGTGCAGCGCGGCAAACGATGTCTCAGTGAGCTGGCGCACCGACTCTACAGCTTTCGTAGCCACCCAAGCCTCGGCTGCTTTGGAACGCAAATCCCAGTAGGACCACCCCCTTTCACCGCCAAGAACCAGGGCATTGCCCTCTGTTTCAAAATCAAGGTCTCCGCCAGCAGCACCATGGTTGAGAACGCCACGCACAGGGCAAATTGCAGACATGCCGCCAATCTGACCGCTGGCCAATTTCCTCACAGTTTTGGCCGTGCTCGTTTCAAATAAAATAGCCTCTAGAGGAGTCGCTGCAACCAAATTCCTACCACGACCAATCATCGCCAGGTCGAGGACACCCGTCGTGATGCCACCTAGCGTTTGGATACATTGCCCATCTTCAATATTCCACAGTTTGAGCCTCAAGTCACCGGCAGACAAAAGAACTTTATGAGACGGGAAAAATTTGACAATGTCGGTGCTTGTGTAGTGGCCAGGGGTAAAATCACGTAGCTTAGTTTCCAAGCGTACATCATATATTTGGACGTCACCTTGACCGTTGCCGATAGCAACTAGATCATCCACAGTATCAATACAGGTGGTATGCAAAAGACTAGTCTTGGAGCTGCTTGGCAATCTAGCTTTCTCATTCCCGGCATTTACTTGATGGCCGTTGATGCTCACAGTCGAATCACTGAACACAAGAGTATCGCCACTACAAGTGACGTTCACAGTGGTAGATTTATTGTCAACAGCGTACCAGAAGGTCCCCTTCTGAACAATGCCAGCTCTCACATCTGAAATTTCATCTAGTAAACTTTCCTGAATTGAAAGATATTTCATCAAATCCGAATGTGTGAGGTGCGTGAAAAGCAATCACGGTGGAGGCGAGAAATGGCGCAAAGTCCATCAACTAGGCAGAGGAGAAAAGTGCAAGGAAATTAATTCGACTATAAAATATTTGATGCGTTTAATTTGATAGAATACGCCAAATAGAAATTATGTGTTCTTGAGTACAGCTAGGCACAACGGAAAATGGACTGCGAAATCTTACTGTTAATAGAGTGAAGGGCATCAGGTACAAAGGCAATCCTGTAGCTGGGTTTCATATGTGCATTTGAAATATGCTTTCCGGCATCTTTAGAATTCCAGACCCTGCACCTGTAAATTGCTGTCTCCCTCCCCATTGCCCTCCAAATAACCAATTTGAACCTTGGCGTATCTTTGGACCACATCTATATAGTGTTTGATTCTGCACACAGAACAAACGTCGAGAGCCTCACCAAAGGCTGATAGGCTTTTTATGTACAATTTGTGCTTGAGAACTGGATCGCTCGCCAGCCCCAACTCCCTGGCCGTTATGGAGCCTCGCCAAGATTCCGGCAAACATTCATGCCAAGTTCCGTTTTCAATTCCTCATTCCAAATTTGTTTCTGTCGTATCATCCATTGCGGCAATACTTCATCGGGTGGTAGAATAATAACCACCTTCCTCTCCTTGTCTCTAATAGCTTGAAGGTTGGATGGCCGTTCCTTATCATTTGGTTTAACCGACTGCACGTCATCCTCGCTGATCGCCTCAATATCAATTATTTCGAGAAAAATCTCCGTCATGTAATGTGCCTTTGGGGTGAATGAATGATACTCAGCAACCACAGAAGCGTAGCTCCACTTTTGCAAGCGACGCAGCAAACAGGAAAATGTGCAAGAAGAGTCTAGCACGAGAACAGGGTGGTTTCTTTTATCCAGTACATGCGAAAATGCTGATTGCAGTAAATCGCGGTCCATTACCATCCAATCTGCCGATTTTCGCCACGACCGCTTACCAAGATGACTGAGGGTCACCTGTGCGTCGGCCGCAAAATGTCGTACTGGCTTTGGAGGTTTATCTGGGTTTAATGATATGATTGTCTTCAAACCCAGAGCAAATAGAAACTGGTGGTTTGCATTTTCTATCGAAGAACAGCGGTAGAGACCCTCTTCAATGCAACCAAACCCCTCTGGTGCAGTCAGCATCTAGACAGTGTGGTTACCAACAAATTGCCGATCTTAACAAAAATGAATCGTCCTGAGCTGCCCAAAAGTCCACAGATGTACTATAAATCAACCACCGAAAAGGGTAAAACGTTGGTGTGTAATTTCTGTACAGTTTCAACATCCTATCCCAATTGACCAGCTTAATCAAACTATGATTTGGAAAAATAGTCATATAGTTAGAAATTATTAGAACAAACGCATTAATGAAACTTTAAATTCTGTTTGCACCGCAGCTTAACGTTGTGCGATCAAATGACCATTCTTGCCGTGTCCGTGCCGGCCGGTGAACAATCGACAGAGCTATAAAATGGAGAGCAGGTTCTACAGAACTTTGCCGTGGAAGGGGTATCATTTTCTTTAATAAACATTAACAACTTTCAACATGATTCGAAACGTGTGCACAGTGTTTGCCGTAGTATTATTTGCATGCTCAGCTGTGCAAGCTGACGAGTTTTACTATAAAACTTTGCGAAACGCTGAAGGCAAAGACGTTAAGACTTACACAATGACTATAGTGAGCACTGATTCTTATGCTGAACGATCCACTGTGACTTCTCGATCTAAAAGCAGCAATCATGCTACGTCTACCGATTCCACAGAGAGTACAGCAGTCACCGCCTTGACCACAAGCAGTGAACATGCAGAAGCAACAGTTACAATTAGCCTATCTCATGTCAGTTCAGCAACACTTAGTTCTGTAAGTGATGCGGCTACTGCAGCATCCAAGACCACAACTACTGCCGCCGACGAGACTTCCACTGGCAAAGCTGTAACCACTGTAACAGCGACAGATACAGAAGCGTCCACTATTACCACTAAGAAATATGAATCTAGCGCTGAATTCACTACTTCCACTGTCAGTAGTGAGGAATCCTCGACTTCGGCCAAGACTTCTATCGTCCGGCAGTCAGCGACAACGATTACAAGTGTGACCAGTACCACGCGACATTCCACTACAGAGACTACGCCAACTACTCATAGCTTCACTCACAGCTCTACTTCGAAGCTGGACAGTGTAACTACCAGTGCTAATGCTACCTCCAGCAATGGATCGTCCCGATTGCTTAGTAGCAATTCTGGCGTTTTGCTGAGTTTATTATTTCCTATCGCTCTCCTTTTTGCATTTAATGTTTAGAAACGTCTTGGTTTGAAATGAAAAAAAAAAGTTTATGATACTAGCTACTTTAGACTACTTTTTCACGTTGAATGCGAGCAGCATCCTTCTCCCCCAGCTTTCAGCTCCTTTTTGAACCCTGCATACTCCTGCACTGATATTTGTTGAATGACTCATATACTTGCTGGTAGAAAGATCAAACTCGGCGGTTTGCAATGGATCAACCGAGTCTGATGAAAGACCACACTCATTTCGGATATCACTGTGAATGTCAGTTTTATACGAGCCCCCAGCTCGGTCCTCATGAACGCCAAACCCTTGGTGATTCTCCTGATAAGTGGGCTGGATGCAATGATTCACGGCAGTGCATTCTCCATCGTCAGAGACAGCGTTGGATGATTTTTGAAATAATACATCTTCATGGTGTTTATTACCAAAATTGTTGCATTGGGGACATGGTTGAGGATAGCTGCAATTACTGTAGTGCTCGCATAGTACTGGAGTACCAGTTTTCATTGCATCTACCGGTGACAAGCAATCTTCTTCTTGCGTATGGGCTTGGGGGTAGGTTGTGAAATATGTGTCTTGATAACTGCTATCGCATCCACTGTTGGCAGGACGTTGAGTTTGTGCATCAGGAAAGACGGGGTTCATTTGAACAAGTTGGCACTCCCCATACGAGTACTGATCATTCAACTCGGTGTTGTGGGTAAACACTGCTCTTCCTAACAATAAGATGGCTGGAATCAAAACAGGAAGCTTAATCGACATGGGTGCGCACAATATGAATATGGATAAAGAGTCGGCCGATGGAAGCAAAGATTGAATCCAATTCTGTGGAAGATCTTTTTCATGTTCTCTGATTATTTCAGTGTGATAGGTAAGGAAAACAAGCACCATCTTCCCCATACAGCGAGCCATAGTTTGCCAGTCTTGAAAATCCACAACATGGAGGAAAAAAATTCCAAGTAGCAGTTCCTCTTGTTTATCCATTTTATGAAAGCGCATTTTAGGAATGTTCATTCCAATCTCTAAGTCGCTAAGCTGACATATGTGAATTTTCATTCACATTTTCCAGTCCTTCCACATGCCAATGTTAAACTTTCTTGTTTGGGGAGGGCCAAAGAACAAAGTCAGTAAGGCAATTCACGAATGCCAAGTCTCGAGTAAGATATTTCCAAAAGACAACAATTTAATAACAGCGAAAAAAATACTATTCATAAAATACAAAACAGCACAATGAAACTAAATAGACATGTTCAGTATGGCAAACCAAACTAACACCAGAAATAGTATGTTCTGAATAAGAAGTTTTTGGATGCAATTTCAGCCTTTTCAGCCTCAATTTCTTGTCTAAGTTCGTCCATGTTAACGTCACGCATACCAATAACAAGGTCCATATCCTTGGCGCGAACAAATGGAGTTCTGTACCAAATCTTGTAAGCAATATAAAATGCAAGAATGACTGGGGCAGCCAAGTAAAGTTGGAAAAAGGTTGAAGCATTTGGTGGATTCGGAACCTTGACATGATCGACGAGAGTTGGAACAGGCCACACGGCAACCCAGAATTGGCCAATAAGAACAAGAACGTTGAGAATGAAACCGAACCACGAACCCCATACTCCACCAATGGCCTTGAAAGCAAGGGTATCAAGGGGAACATTTTGGACGCTCATACCTCTTCTGAAACGAATATGACAAAGACAAATGGAGCCCCAAGTAAAGATTGAGGACAAACCTGAAAGAGCGAGCAACCAGTCAAACACCTCACCAGACTTGTCAGAACCGGCTACAAAAGAGAGGAGACCAAAAGTAAGAGTGCAAATAACAGCAATCAATGGGCGACCCGCGTTATCAATGTAGCCAAGGATGGAAGGAGCCTGACCTTGAGCAGCAAGAGCAGCTAGAGTACGGGAACATCCAAAAACCGAAGAGTTACCAACAGACAACACAGAAATCAAGACGACCACATTCATAATTGACGGGAGAACCTTGATTCCAGCACTTTTAATTGCCAAAACGAATGGAGAGTAAGCCGTGTTGGTACCAGATGCATTCAACAAATCTGGTTCATCATATGGAACAAGCATACCAACCAATGTCAATGCAACCAAGTAGAAAAGAGTGATTCTCCAAAAGACTTGCTTGGCAGCACGTGGAAGAGTTTTTCTTGGATTGTCAGTCTCTGCAGCAGCCAAACCGACGAGTTCGGTACCAGCGAATGAGAAGGCTGCAGTGACAAAACAAGATACAACACCTTTGAAGCCATTTGCAAAAGCACCTGGGTCTCTATAGTACTTGCCGCCGAGGTACTTGTGGTTGGGACCTCCGCCACAAACCAGAATAATGGCAAGAATAATAAAGCCAACAACGGCCAAAACCTTGATGAGAGAGAAAACAAACTCAGCTTCACCATAGCCACGGACGCCAAAAATATTAATAAAAAGAATTAAGACATAAAAGATGACAACCCAAGCATCAGGATTGGCATTTGCGGCTCCACCGGTATCACTGGTAGCCCAAAACTTAATTGTATTCGAGGCAGCCACCAATTCAAGAGGCAAAACAACAAGCCACTGGAGAGCATAGTTCCAGCCCATAGCAAAACCCCACGCTGGATCCAAAAATCTGGAAGAGTAAGTAGCAAAGGCACCAGAAATAGGGAAACGGACACCCAACTCACCAAGCGCTTGCACGGTGGAGAAAATCATGCAACCAATAAGGAAGTAACCGATAATCAAACCACCAGGTCCAGCAGCTTGCAATGCAGAACCAGAACCAATGAAGAGACCAGTACCGATGGCACCACCGATGGCAATCATTTGCAAGTGACGGGACTTCAAGTCACGGTTTAGCGGAGCATTAGCCGTAGCCAGAGCAGCAATTTCAACCTTTGTCAATCCGGCCTTCTCCATCTCGGACATGTCCTTTCTCTTGAAGGAATGCTTGAAGCCAGCCCAACCCTTGAGCTTTGGGCCTTCGTCGTACTCGTAGCCAGCATGGTTCTCCTCGTAGGCAACAGCCTCTGGAGATCTGTAGGTTCCAATTTTCTCACCGTCTTCCATGTTGATATAGCTCTGTGTGGAGTGTGTATGTAAATCTAGGGTTCTTCACAGATTGAAGTTTTGCGGTTATTAAGGTTTGAACTATAAACGTCCAGCTAGAAAATAGGACAAGTATATTCTTCACCTGCCAGAGCCGATAGAATTCAAGTTATACCAGGCATGCCTGTGGACAGGCACAGACTTTTATATTTGCGTTTAGCACTGTGGAGATTTTTCACAGGGAACCAGACACACTTGGCTTAGGGGCACGAGCGCCTGCAAGAAGCGCCTTATCCACAATCTGCACAAGACCAGTATGGAAGAAAAGCTGGCGATAAGGCCTGTTTAGGCAGGCGTTGTTCCCTTGTCATGGAACGGGCCATGATCATGGCCAACAACGACGGTCTGGCACCTCTGACAGGCTGACAGATGCATGGGAACTGACTCTGACCTGCATATCCTGCTTTGGCCACAATGCCTGCAATTTGCAAGGAGCTCAGTTTCTCCACCAGCCGAAACGGAGACAACACAAGCGGCAGCAGGCGGTCAGGGGAGTCAGGAGGGATTTAACGTGAGGAGAAGAGGGGTGCTGCTCTGAGGGGAGAAGTAAAGTTTGCTCCAAGATTTCGGCTCAGTGTCGGTGTGTACAGCTTTTGTGTATATCGGCCCACTAGGCTCTATACAGGCTCCTGATTTATCTGACACTGCGTTTAGATAAAGCATTTTGGGCTTATCTTGCTTGACTGGCTGTGATTGGTTGTACATGGCCTGTGTCGTCATTGTCAAGAAGCAGCTGAGACACTGGGCTGTTTGAACTCCGTGTCGATATTGGTTTGGGATGGCAAACTCGGCGCCACGTTACGCACATCGCCGTGGTGGTTCAACCGCTCGATAATATGGTTTAAATTAAACGAAGGTCCTTCAAAAACCAGTCTTTGCATTTTCAATAGTTTGCACTTTCCGTTTGATCCGTCTGGCACGCAAAAATTTTGTGCCTTAGTAGCGTTGCTAGGACCCCCAGATGCTTGATAAAAGAGGCGAAGCTGTCAATAGACACATCTGTAAAAAATGTTAGCTGTGAGTTATGCTTCCATGCCCATTGGCGGACGTGTGGAAGCCGGCATGCAAATCCCGCACCAGCGACATGACTCCAATATAAATAGGACTTCCACTAGATAACGATTCTTTCTTATCTGCGATCTAACTATCTACTTCGCCAAATAAATCGATGGTAGAGCAGAGTGTCGAGCCCTTTTCCCAGGATCTGCCTCCGGGCTTCGGTAGTTCTGTCAGCATCAGGGACGTCTGGATCGGGTATTTGATGCCCTGTTTGGACTTTATTGGGCATAGCCCATCTTTTCTTTTAGCAACTCATAGTCGGGTATCGAGGATTAATATTGGCTTTTCCGCCACGTAATGGCACAGGCAGATGGGCTAGAGCATCTAGTTGCGGCCAGAGTCAGCACAAACAGCCTAAAAGCTAGAGGTTTAGCTGCTAAAAACATTTTTTTTTCATAATTTGCTGTCATCCTCCGTTCGGGGAATGAAATGTCCGCCTTGCCCCGCGCATGGGTACATTGGCCAAGAGTCTGAACTTATTACTACTGCTTTTAATGCTCGGTTCGGTATTTGTCATGTCTGCTATGCGTAACATTTTGCCGAGCAACGGTCGGTCACGAGTCTGGGCAAGCCTCATGTGGACACTGAGCGTTTGAGAATTTGCATCTCTGACACGCTCCTTTACACGCTTTCGCGCGAAATCTTACCATCCAGCCATCTTGTCTCACAGAGTATCGAAAGCCTGTAATATCCTGTTTGTTACAGTTACCAGTGGATAAATTCGTTTCACAACTCGAGGCTGTCGGATATAACGTTGCTACTACAGGAAAAGGCAATAAGATCATGCACCGCCTTGTGGATACGGCACAAAAAAATCTTTTAGGTACTTGCCTTTCTAGGTTTATCGCTATCTCACAAATGCAATTGTCTACCACGCACGTATTGCATTATGCGTGAACTCTCTATCCAGCAATCGTAGGCGCATCGTTGATTTTGTTCTCATCAGTTGATCTGCGTGCCTGGTAGTGGGACTTCATGTCTCGGGTTTGATTGTTATGTTAACTGGCTTTAGCCTGGGAACTGCTCAAATCATTTTCAATCATTGCTGACGTGTTTCGTCTTGACACATGCAACTGTCCATTCTCAATTGCATTTCAAAGTTTTGGTTGGAAAACATTTGTCGGTACGTACGGTGTGCATCGGCTATTTCCCTTTAAAAGGGTACATTGCATTGACGATCAGGCACCAACCAACCAGAGGGTGTTGCTGTCTCAACAAATAAGCGCTTTTTGGTTTCAAGACTCGCTTTTCATCCAGCAGTCGAGTGGCATCGCCGTCCCCACCCCAATTACCGCTAAAGCGGCTTTCAGCGGAAATATCTTGTTTCAGAATATCAGTCAAAATGCATGGAAGTTTCAGCATCAGCGATACTTCTGTTTGCGCCCGAAATTGACAGTTTCAGGCCTTCTCTACAGTACAGTAATGCCCTTCTTCACCCTTTACGCCACGCTTCGCTTCACGAGTTGGTTGAAAACTCAGCGATCGGAATATATGTGTATGTGGGTTTTGAGCGTAAAATCAGCAAGTGTGCAAGAAAATGAATGAACAGAGCAAGAGATGCCTGCCCTTCAGATCTGGGCTATCATCACCAGATAAATTACCAGAAGTGTGCTCTGACTTTGCTGTTTGCAAAGGTTGTGTATCTTTTCTCGAATAGTAGGGTATTTTTCTGAGCACTATCTCACAGTCTACTCAGTCCTGTTTCATTTTCCAAAAGGTCTGATTGAGTTATGGTTGACCTCATAAATGGCAGTTATAGGAAACTATCCTATTGAGGCAAAAATGTCAATTTGAGGACATTGACGTTCAGTCAGAGCAAAGCTTTGAAGGATACAACCACGAGTTTTTCTGACTCTTCAATGAGAAACGACGGTGTTTTGTTGCTTCAAAAAATTGGTCACGGAGATTTTCAGTCACAGCTTATTTGCGGTATGCCCTAGCTTTGCCATCAAATTGCTGGCAGTTTTGTTGATGGACGTCCACAAGTTTGGATCCGAATCTATCACCATTAGTCGCAAATACATACATTGTAACAATTTTCCATTACCAGTTTGTTACACAAAGAAAATATCCGAACCTATCTCCCTATCAAGGCTAATTGTCTGTTGCTGTCCGATGGTTACTAGATTGGGTTGAACGTTCCGTTATCAAAGATAAACACCTTCCTAATCTGGTTATACTCTCCATCTTTAATGGACAAGGTTTATAGAGAGCCATCCAACCGCTACTAAATTGAAACTTAAAACCCTAGTAGAGCCACCTTCGTCTTGACAATTGTCACTTTCCGTTATGGCTTCCGCACTTGTAGCAACTCCTTCTTCTCTGACTTCGGATGTCTCAAACCGAAGCACCCGTCATACTGTGATTCAGAAACGAAAGTATGACCCCAACGATGCTCCAGTAATCGAATATATCAGCGACCCTACAAAAACTGCATTATACTTGACTGCTCAGTTTGATCCTGATGTGCACCTTACATTCAACTCTCAGGCCCACACCAGAAAGATTTACACTGATGATTTAGGACTTAGCGCCGATGAAGTCATCTCTCCAGTTGGTGCGGTTTATCCGTTTGAGCTGTTCAGCCAAGAGGCCGTGGATATTATGAAATGGGAGGTTACTCGTCCAGAAATATTGTCTAGATATCTCACGGCTTCTACGAATGCTAAATGCCAGCTTCGTGGTTACGCAAGAGACAGCTGTCCATTCACATACGCAGCTTGGACACATCCAAGAACTGTGGAGATTGTTTCGCAGCTAGCTGGTATTCCCTTGGAGGTCATTTATGATTATGAAGTAGCGCATACCAATTTTGCATTTGAAAACAAGAATTCGGAAGAGAAAGATACGTCTTCTCCAGTGGTTAACTGGCATTTTGATTCTTACCCATTCGTTTGTGTTTTGATGCTTTCTGAGACGTCTGACATGAACGGAGGTGAAACATGTCTTCGAAACGAGCTTGGTGACGCTTTCAAAGTGGAGGATCCCCGACGAGGACACGCAACTGTTCTCCAGGGAAGATATATTGAACACCTTGCCTCCAAACCGCAATCAGGTAAAGAACGTATAACGATGGTTACCTCTTACCGTCCAAGATCTGCATTTGTCAAAGATGACTCTGTTCTCAATAATGTTTTGCCCTCCTCAGACCTCGATGAGCTCTTCACTGATTGGACTGAGTATCGTATGGCTCGTCTTGAGGAACAACTCGAGAAAGTTAAAAACGAAGTGCGGGCTTCTAGAAGGGAGGGAGAGGCTTTTGATCTTGCAAAGGTCACTGCAACTCTAGTTGAGAGTGAGAAGTACTTAAGTCATACCCACCAAATGATGCATGGCAAAAATAAGTAACGATTGAGCCATTCTCTCAGATATTCGATATTGTTTATAGAAATAAATTCCTTGCTTTGGAAATTGCAAGAATCATAGTTAACAAAAATTATTGCAAGGAAACTACACGAAGAACCGCTATAATAGATATTGGAGAACAATTATTCGCACATCATGTACTGAACAGTATCGGTTGTCACACATATTAGCGACAGATAAGCAAGGCAGTGTCACAAAGCGGGTAACGTGCATCTGGTATCTATCTTTACCACTTACTAATTTTCTTTAAAAATAGCAGAGAAAGGAAAGTCTTTTCTTTCCCTGATTCATTTATATTTTGAGCAATATTACCAAAGTGTTATGTTGTTGCCAGGCATAAGCTTTTGTTTGATGGGCAATCGCTTTCCAATAACAGATATATGGAAATACATCCCCATCAAGGCTAATTTTATGGATAGTTGCTTTCCCCATACCTGCTGAATTGGGTTGAACGGTCCGCTATCTATGATAAGGCGCCTTCCTTATTTGGTTATACTCTCCATCGCATAGATTGTGGTGATGACTATATAAGAGAGCCATCGAAAAGTGATGGTTTGGATTAAGGTACAATTCCAAGACATATTTTCAACACACATTAACATCTAGCTAGCTTTATTCTATTTCGCCATGGCCTCCACACTTGTTGCGACACCATCTCCGATGGCATCCCCTATGTCAGTTGCTACATCTATGAAAAACAAGCACCATACTGTTGTTCTCAAAAAAAAGTACGATCCCAAAGATGCTCCGCTAATTGAATCAACTGTTGGCTCTGAAAAGGTTGCGCAGTATGCGACTGCTCAGTTTGATCCTGAAGTGCATCTTACTTTCAAGCCAAATTCTGCAGGAAAGAAAATTTATGTTGATGATTTGGGAATTGACTCTGATGAAGCCATCTCTCCAGTTGGTGCAGTTTATCCATTTGACTTGTTCAGTCAAGAAGCCATCGATATCATGAGATGGGAAATTTCTCGTCCAGAAGTACTTTCCAAGTACGCAATTGCCTCTTCTCACGCCAAATGCCAGCTGCGTGGTTACGCGAGAGATAGCTGTCCATTCACATATGCAGCTTGGACACATCCAACCACTGTTGAAATTGTTTCCCAGCAAGCTGGTATTCCATTAGAGGTGGTTTTTGACTATGAGATAGCTCATGTTAATTTTGCTTCTCAAGATAAGAGTGCCGGAGCAAACGGTAAGTCTGTTCCAGTTCTTGACTGGCATTATGATTCTTATCCATTTGTTTGTGTCTTAATGCTTTCTGACACCTCAAATATGAGCGGTGGCGAAACCATTCTCCGCAATGAGTTCGGTGATGTTTTCAAAGTGGAGGATCCACAGCGTGGCCATGCCACTGTACTTCAAGGACGATATATTGAGCATCTTGCTTCCACACCGCAATCTGGAAAAGAGCGCATTACAATGGTCACATCTTATCGTCCAAAATCTGCATTTGTTAAAGATGACTCCGTTCTCACAACCGTTTTGCCAGCATCTGATGTCAACGAATTGTTGACCGACTGGACTGAATATCGTATGGAACGTCTTGAGGAGCAACTTGAGACAGTGAAGAAGGATGTCCGAGCTGCCAGAAAAGAAGGCAAGCCTTTTGATCTCGCAAAGGTAACTGAACTTCTTTCAATTTCTGAAAAGTATCTAAGACGCACTTACAAACAGATGCATGGTGAGCATGAGTTTGAATAATCGCCCGGTTAGCCATAGCAGACGTAATCAAGTTATTAGATAGAATCAATGAATTTATTTGGGAAACAATAACTTTCCTTTTCAAAGCGCCAATAGAATCGCTTTGATGCTAGAACTGAAGCACCTTGTTGTATCTCGAAAGCATTGGCAATTGATTTAGCTATTATTTGGCACGCAGCCAAAAAAAATTGGCACTCTTCGTAAGTAATTGCCATTCTTTGTCGTTCTTTGTGGTTTCTTGTGACTCGTGATGCCCGCAATTGCCACTCACTTCTAGCTAATAAACACGCTTATCTGCATGAAGTGGCTCATCGGCAATTGCCAGCTACGGAAATGCGGATCTATACCCCTCTTCGGGCCACTTTCATTTTGCATGCATTACTTCCCTGAGATATACTTAATAGGCTCAATAGTCCGGATTTATCGATAAAGACATTTCACATTCATCAATAATTGATAAGCCATTCCCCGTTTCCTTCCTAATCCAGGATATGTATTCCATGCAACGGCGTATCTTGATGGCTATATAAGATGGCCATCAAGACGCTATCATGTATACTGGTATACAATCTGTAAACCGCGTTTAGTTTAGTTTAGCTAGTGTTATTCTGCTCCACCATGGCTTCCACCCTTATTGCAACTCCATCTCCAATGGCTTCGCCCATGTCCGTTGCCTCTACCGTTAGAAACAAGCGCCATACGGTGATTGTCGGAAAGAAGTTTGATCCTAATGACGCTCCGCTCATTGAATCCAATATCAACTCTGAAAAGGCTGCATACTACTCGACAGTTCAGTTTGATCCTGAAGTGCACCTCACTTTCAAACCTGGCGCTCCTACTAAGAAGATCTACACTGATGACTTGGGGCTTGACTCCGAAGAAGTCATTTCTCCTGTAGGTGCGGTTTATCCGTTTGAACTGTTTAGCAAAGACGCCATTGATATCATGAGATGGGAAATTACTCGTCCTGAAATTTTTGCCAAGTACGCTATCGCATCCAATCATGCGAAATGTGCCTTGCGGGGCCACGCAAGAGACGGCTGTCCATTTACATATGCAGCCTGGACACATCCAAAAACTATGGAGATTGTTTCCCAGCAAGCTGGTATCCCTCTGGAGGTGGTTTTTGACTATGATGTCGCCCATTGCAATTTCGCAGCGGAGAATAAGAACGCCCGTGAATCAGAAGCATCTGAACCAGTTGTTGGATGGCATTTTGACTCTTATCCATTTGTTTGTGTTCTGATGCTTTCTGACACCTCCAACATGAGGGGAGGTGAAACTATTCTCCGCAATGAATTTGGTGATGCTTTCAAGGTGGAGGATCCACAGCGTGGCCATGCCACTGTACTTCAAGGACGATATATTGAACATATGGCTTCTAAACCGCAATCAGGTAAAGAGCGTATAACTTTGGTCACTTCTTATCGTCCAAAATCTGCATTTGTGAAGGATGACTCCGTGCTCACAACCGTTTTGCCTACCTCCGATACCAATGAGTTGTTGACAGACTGGACGGAGTATCGTATGGCGCGCCTTGGAGAGCAACTCGAAAAAGTGAAACAAGATGTCCGGGCAGCTAGAAATGAAGGCAAGTCATTTGATCTTGCCGGTGTCACTGAGACGCTCACGGGTATTGAGAATTATCTGAGACGCACACACAAACAGATGCACGGCATTGATGAGTAACTTGGTAAGACTGGTAATAAATAGCAGACGTAGCACTCTTTATTTAAGTTCAAGTAGAGGAATGGACCCGGTAATTTTTTGGCAGCAGAGCCATCATCGCTAACAAGGTTTGGCTGAGACATTATTGCGTTGAAAAGGTGGTAAGAAATGCAGGGGAGTGCATGATTTTGCCTAATCTGGATGTTTACATAATGTCAACCGTCTTGGGAAACATTGGCAGTGGATCTTTATGTTTTGCCGTTGAGCAAACGGCCATGTAGTGCAGAGTGCTTGAATGCCGCGTGAGCTTCAAATGCGTAATCGTAGTAGAGACTTGCCGTAGTTGCCCGATTGTCAGCGATATGCACCCTGAGCGAGAGCCAATAGGGCCGCTGCTGGAGGAGCTCACGCATCATAAGGACAATTGCACTGGTTGTTCCAGGACAGCGGAACTATTCCATGGCGTTTGCCATAGAAGTGGACGGCGCTTGTTGCGATAGAGCTCAAAGCGAGCAGATACTACTTGGTTGCAGACCACAAAAATGTAATGGGAGTGGAAGTCAGCTGTGACAGCGAGATGGCTAACCACGACGGCGGTAGCCAGCATCAGCCAGGAAGCTGTCAACTACATGTCAAGCAAATCGACGCACGTTGAAAGTGGCTACCGTATTTGAAACATTGTAAACTTGGCTAAACACGGCTTGGACCCACACCCACACTGTGAGCTTTTGAGCGATGCAGAAAAAGGGGTGCGTTTGAGACAATTTCGTGAACGCTTGAAACTGTTGTCTGCTGCGACAAAAACCAGCAGAGGCATTGGCGATGCGCAGGTTTGCGGAGCTGTTTTCATCAAGCGTGACGGCAACAACTCTGGTGTGATCATCATGAGATGCTAATCCGAGCTTTGGTAAACACTGCGCGCACAGGCGGCGGAATGTTCCCGACATGGCAGAAGAGCGTAGCCAAGCAGGCAGGAAGGAGCTCCGAGAATTCTGGAGAGGGCGCACAGGCAGTTGTTTTGGTCCACCCGGGCACTGTTTGTCTCCAGAGAGTAGCGCCGATGGGCTGGTTTTGGCAACGAGATCTGCTTGGTACCCAGTGCCCCACAAGCTTGGCAATCGTGAGATGTTTGTGAGCTAAGGCTGCTGGGGGCAGTCTCAAACGTGCAAATTCCGGGCACACCTGTGCAAAGAGCGGCGAGAGTGTTTTGCATCTCTCTGTAATGCTGTCCAGAGCGTTTCCGGGCAGCTCCACACGCTGCCAACAAGCTCTGGCTCGTGCTCCGTGCCTGCCTCGGCCACCCGCAGCGCCTGCCCAGTTCAGGGCTCCCACCACACGCAGAGCGCGCGCACGCTCCCAGAGCCGGTACAAAGCGGACAAGCTAAAATTACTATATTTACCTCCTACTTGTTTTTTGCACGATACAAACACCGTCGCTCCTTCTTTTGCACTCTTGTTTGCATTTCAAGAAATACATAGCAAACAGGCTCCAGCAGGCTCCAGCAGGCATCCAGCAGTCTTGCGAGAACGTTAGATCTGACTCTCCCGGCCCCCGTAGGCTCCCGTAGCACTGCACACTGGCACATTGGGCCATCATCAGGTGCACGCAACCACCACACATTTAGCTGTTTTGCACATTGAACTTTTTGTGCATCTAGCAAGAGCAGTGCTTTGCACATTGAACTTCTACTTGTGCACTTGTTTTGTTTATACTTGTACATACCACCCTGCCAAGGTGGCCAAGAGAACCCTTTGCAACTCTCGGCGATAGAGGTGTCACCACACTCGCAGCACCATGCCTTTGAACATTTTCAACAAGCGCAGAAACTCCCAGGGCCTGCTCATGGAGGAGGAAACGATACCAAAATCCAGATCGTTCACCGTGCTGACCGACCTGCCCAAAATCGACACCCTGACGTCGCAGGGGCCGTTCCAAAGTGCGTCGCAGCGCAAGAGCAGACGCTTCTCCACCGGCTCCAACTCGTCCATCGTCGAGTCGCCCGTGGCTTTGCAAACGGGCAAGTTCCAGGACAAGAGCGACGTCTCCGAGGCGTCCCACGGCTCGCATGCGTCGCAAAGAACGTCAAACACCGAGCAGACGTGGACGACCGGCTCCATCCCGGGGTCCGCGCCCAACTCGGCCGTCGGCTCGCGCTACTCGCACATTGAGGAGTACGCCATCAGCCTGCCGTCGGAGCCCGCGTCGGCCGTGTCTGCGTCCGGCGAGTCGGACGTTTTGAAAAACGCACTTCTCATGATGCAGCAGGACCCCATGATGCTGGTCGACGGCGACGACGACGGCGACCTGGACGACGACGACGACGATGCGCAGCACTACCGCTCGCGCAAGTACCAGTCGCTCAACGGCGGCGACGCCTCCCTCGGCGACCTGAGCCCCCCAAAGGCTGTCGCCAGCCGGCGCGACGTGCCGTCGCTGCCCGCGCCGGGCAGAAGCGTCAAGCCGCCGTCGCCGAGCAACAAGCCAAAAAGAAGAGCGTCGCAACTGCTGTTCAAAGACGACGACTACCCGGCGAACAACTCGCATGACATGGAGGACATTGATTTGACAATCGACTCCATCGAGTACCCCGAGCACCAGGAGATGTTCCCGGGCCCCGCGCGGCTCCCCATCCTCAGACGCGAGGAGTCGGCGTTCGACATTGTCAAGCAGCGCAGAGAATCCAAACTAATGACAAAGCAAATGTTTGACGACTACAAAAAGGCGGTCGACAGAGTGAGCGCAAACACCGCGACAGAGAAATCCAGCGACGAGCTGCAAACCAACGACGACGACGACGACGATCGCATTGACGGCGGCGACGACGACAAGGCCAACCGCAGCAACACCTGGAGCAACCGCATCTTCAACTCCATCGACGGCGACCCTGACCTTGACGACCAGTCGGACGACGAAAACCTAAAACGCAAGCAAAACCTCAAGCTACGGCAAAAGCAGGACGCGCACCTGGCTGTTCACCGCATGCGAATGATCAAACTGACGGGCAACAATCAAACCGAATCCAACTTGGCTGCTCTTGCAAACTCCCAGTCCATGGTGAGCCTGTCGACTGTCCCGCTCAAAGGCGACGGCTTTGACGACGACGACAACGACGACGACGAGGATCCCGACGACGACATCCCGCTGGCTGCCTTGATTATGCATGGGTTCCCCAATATCAACAAGAAACCGCCAGCCCCGTCGAATTCGCAGCTGGAAGACCTGGCTGACAAGCGGTCGCTGCGCTCGACAAGATCCGTCCCCGACAGAGCAGGCTTTCTCTCCAGCGGGTCGCGGCCTGCACTGCCCCAGATTTTCAATCAGCACAAACCAGTTGCGCGTGGCCTCATTGGCGAGGTGGCGGCAAGGCAAGAAGCCCGCCAGCTGCAAAAGAAGTTCCATGTAATGAACTCCTCGAGCGGCTATCTTGTGGACGAAATTGACGAGTCTGAAGCTGCACGGGAAAGGAGAAAATCTGCAGGGTTTGGATATGAAACTATGCATAATAAACTCTCCACCGACAGCTTGCCGCGGTCTGGATACGCGGGCTCGACGTACGGCAACCAGGCAAACGGCTCAACTGCTGAAATCCAGCAACAATTGAACGCGATGATGCAGATGCAAATGCAAATGATGATGCAAATGAATGGCAACGCAATGCCAGGCGGAATCCAAAACGTCAATCAGCCCATGCCAATCTCTCGCACTGCGTCGCCATTTATGATGCCAGGGGCGCCTCGGCACTCCCGAAACTGGTCTTCTGTTGATCACACAGCTACGCCGGGCCAGTTTCAATTCCCCAACCGTCCAATGTCAAGTGCCTCATCTGTGCGCTCCGCCATGAGCGTTGACGGACGTGCGTATTCGAACCACCACCAGAAGATGCTGAGTGCTGACGATGTTCCGAGAAGCTTTGGACCACGCCCCGGCACCTTGCCAGCGCTTGCGCCTCCTGCACCTCGCACGCAGTCGTCCTCGCCAATGCAGAATGTCGTTGCTGCCGAAGATCTGGCTGCCTCTGACGATGACGACGACGACGACGACGACGATGAGCACTGGCAGCAGATGTTTGAGAAGAGGCAGCAGTTGAGAGAGCAGTGGAAGCAGAAAAGCGTCGCTGCGTAGTTTGCTACTCAGAGCTGACCACTGTCGCTCATTCCTGTTTTGTCCTACGGCGTCTATTAAGAAAATGCGAAAGTAATCAGCCTTCAAAACTCTATCTATATTTCTATTTTATGTATTTAATCGATAAGCATTGCACTCTTGAGACTGCGTGGGCTGCTACTCGATATCCGCGTTTTGTTCCACTGCTCTCAATCGGCAAACTTTTCCATCTCCATAGTCGCTGAATCGAAAGCAATCTAAGCACCTGGACAACAATTGAAGCTTGGCAACTGCTATCCACACCACACGTTGACATTTTCCAAGCGCGCGCTACTTTGCAATGCCGCTTTCGGGTTCCAAGTGGGCATCTGAGCCTGCAAAACAAGCGGAGGAACCACAGACCCCCAAAAAAAAACAAGGGCTAGGAGCTTCGAAATGGGCTTCCGCCAAAGACGAGGAGGCTGAGTTGACTCCTCCTTCGAGTGTCGCTTCACCTCTTGAAACTCCCCGACACAAAAAGAGTCCGCGACGAAAGCATTCAGTGGACGCTAGCCATGACGAAGATAGGAGCATCGGACAAGTAAACCAAAAGGAAGTTGATGCTTTTGCTTCGCGACTGGGCAGTTTTGGCGATGGTGCAAAAAGCTCAAGGAGCCCAAAGAGCCCCTCTTCGCGCAAACAGCATGGGCCAAGAGCACAAGAAGGCAAATCTCGCCAAGACTCGCCGCTGGATACACGCCGTGAAATTTCCATCAAGGGTGCCTCGTTCGAAGGCAACCATGGTAAGAGTTTAGAAAAGGAGTTCTCAGCAAGATTAAGCTTATCTGAAAGATCTCAGCACACGGGTGCGCGTGAGGCTAACCGGGCCAAAAAACTGCAGCAATCCACAGAGTGGGATTCGCACAAGACGTCGCCAAGAGAAAGGGCAAAGAAATCACACCCACCTTCGACTAAACCCAAGCTAAAGACGGAGCAAGATGCAAAGGAGCCAATTGCAGAAGCAGAGCGACTAAGTCCTGAAGAGGCCGCCAAGTTGGAAGCAGAGAAGAACTCATATTTGCAGAAACTCGAAGCAATAAGGAATGGCACCTTTGTATGGGAAGATGATGAAGATAGGTGGGAAGACGACTTTTGAAAGACTACGGGTTTTTGATCAAATGTATAACCGCTGGCGGTTACGAGACCCCCGAGGGTTCCCACTGATGAGATGTATACTAAATGTAAGAAAGGAAATTACTGAATCATTTAATAATGTAGCAATATTTATAAATCTTCTCTTAAGATTGACCTAGTACTAAGTATTCCACCTGGATATACTTCCATCTAATATTTTGACACTCGCTCCGTAAGGTCATCCAACTTGGCATCTGCTTGGGCACCCTGTGGGGCTTTTTGGGCAAGCACCCAGAATGGCAGTCAAGTCGATGCCGACAATTGATGATAGCATTTAGTGTAAAATGCTGAGAAATGGATATGCTGAGTGTTTGAAAGGCTATCGACATTTGTCGAGTATCTCCAAGTGCTTCAGAACGCCGCAATTCAAACGTAACTACTCAGATCATAACCGCAATGGTCTTGAGCACGCAATCTCTGAAGCAATTAGACCTCAAAAACAGCCTTCCTTGAAGATGCCATTGGCAGCATTATCAGCTACTGTTCTTGCACTTGCGTTCTACACGGGTTACAAAGTAGTGCTTCACAAGGAGCCAGCATTTATTCCATTCGCATTGTGTGGTTACTGCAGGAAGCCGTGGAAGTCTGAATTTGATTCGGCATCAATAAAAGGTATGTCAGAGACAGCGTTAAGTCTAAACTGTATTAGCTAACCAAGAGATTTTACGATCACAGCTTGCCTCCCGATTGGCTGTAGACACAGAAGCTCTTCAGATTCTGGGGGTGCCCATCACAATACCGGGCGCCGATGACGACAAAATCTCCATTCTCGTGAAGAGCACTTCACCAGGTATTCACGGACTGCTGATTGATAAAGACTGGAACGTGTCGGTGGAAACCCGCTATATCAGCAAGCCAACTGACAATCTGGATAAGCTCATGGCAGGAGCGTCCACAGCGGCCAGCAAAAATGACACAAACACAGAGGACGGTGCTAAGTCAGAAGTCTCAGAACAGAAGGTTATTGTTGAAGGTCAGTTCAAAGCCTTGTGTGGTTCAAATCTCGATCACAACAAGCACACCGTGTCCACAGCCACTATTTATTTCGTAGCTACCAGGGATTTTTATGCCAGGGATTCCACAGTCGCTTTTAAGCTCGCTGCTACAACTATCGGCTACCAAGATGATCAGGGTGAAACTTGTTATTTGCGTATTATATAGAGCAACATATTTTACCTTTGGGTTACACAAAAATGAAAGAAATTCTGGTGCTAGTAACTTTTTCTATCGTGCATTACCGTCACCCATGATTTGCATGCTATTAATGTTTTAATTTTTCATCGCTTATGAAGCGCACCAAACGTACTCACAAGAACCTCGCGTGTTTTAACAAGATTTGTGAAGCGGAGTCGTTCATTGTCCAAATGTGCTCCATCGCTAGCTTGCCCACAAGGAAGTTGAGCTACAGGAGCTTTGAAAAACTTCTCTAAATAGCCAACAACAGGAATAGATCCACCTTCGCGGATGAACAATGGCTCCGTTCCCCAAGCGTCTTCAATTGCCTGGCGCAAAATTTGAAAAGCAGAGTTGGTCGGGTTTCCAACCCACGGTTCAGCTTCGCTGTGGATCTCAATTTGGAGCTTGTTTGTGGAAGAAAATTTCTCGAAGCACTCTGTTAAATACTGCAAGACAACCTCCCGTAGCTTGTTGGGCGACTGATCAGGTACAATCCTGATAGAGAACACAGCAACAGCTGTCTCGGGAATCACAGTTGAACTATTTGGTCCACTGACACCCATGCGATGAATAGTAAGAGAAGGATATCTCCATCTCCGCAATAGAGTATTCTTGTCAAACTCTGTGTTTTGAGTAATTGCATCATAAAGTGCTTCTTCTTCGCTGTTGAGTACTCTCACACCATCTTGAAAGCCAGGAATCAAAACTTCTCCCGAATCACTGGTTAGTTTAGCCATCAAGTTGACTAGATCGATTGTGGGTTCTCTGAATACACCCCCATGAACACCAGAGTGTAAATCTTCTCTTCCAGAGCTGATTTTCACCTCGGCTTTAATTGTTCCTCGCAGACCGTAGTTGAGACAGGGAGTTTCGTCATCCAACCAGTAGGAGTTTGACAAGAGAATCCAGTCTATTGGACCAATCAACCCCCTGCCAACCTTCTCCATTGCGGATACAAAGCCAGCAGAACCACACTCCTCCTCACCCTCAATCACAAAAATAATATCGTTCTCCAGCTTTCCTGACTGGACAAGGTCGGCTGCAGCAAACAAAGCAGCAATGGTCGGCCCCTTGTTATCAGATACACCACGTCCGTACAAATAACCATCCATTGCAGTAAGACAAAACGGATCAGTGTTCCAACTTTCAGAAACAGATATTACATCGTAGTGGCCATAAAACAAAATTCTGGCGCTGTCAGACTTTCTTTTATTCTCCGGTGCCTTGAACTCTGCGTATACTATTGGATTGCTGTCTTCAACTGGTATCAATTTCGATTCGGCACCGAAATGTCGGGACAAGCTCTTCAAGTAGCTGGCACAACGATGACTATCCTCGACATGCTTTCCATCGCTGACTGATACGTAGGAAACACATTTTTTGAGAGCGCGAATCAAGTTCGTATTGTCCAGAGCAGATATCGAGGGCTCCGAACATGAGAATGAAATAGAGTCTGTGGACGTGCTCCCGTTCGAAACATCAGAGAGATCCCACGCAATGACGCAACAATCACTTCCAGCCGTTACCAGAAATGACTTGTGGTTTTCATCTCTTCTACCCTCAGGGGTAGTTGCCATCGCTAAGCACCCACCATCATGAGCCTTCCATGAACCTCGATGATAACGGCGAGTCGTCCACTCGTGGATTTCGCTGGCGGTTCCCTTGAACAAGCACTCCTGATGAATAGCGAGACAATTAATGTCTTCTTGACAACATTTGTCAACTCGCATAATTTGCATGGTGTCAGCATCAACAAGAGCCACATTTCCATCTTGAAGAGCACAATAGACATACGGGTCAGTAGTGGACGCGGTTAGGGACGAAATTGGGCTATTGACACACAACTGCTTGGAGACTGTATGCGTTGCCAAGTTCCAAATTTTCAGACAGCCATCGCCGCCAGCAGATATAAGCAACTCTCCCAGGTCCCCAATCTGGCAGGCAGAGAGAGCATACACGTATCCATTGTGGGCATACTGGATGATGTTTTGACGAGGGACTTCCAGAAGAACCGACTCCTTATTATGCGATGGCTTTTGTCCGACATATTGCGCTGGATGCAGACGACCGCCCGGACCTCTAGAATCAAAAAATTTGTCAAATCGATAGCTGGGGAGTTTAGTAACTGTTCCCGTGGATGCATTACCACCAGACTTTTTCACAAACGAGAGCCACTGGATCGAGCAATTTTGAGCTCCAAAATAGATGCATTGGTTGGTAGGGCTCCAAGTCGCAGAAAAGATGTCACCAATATCGTAGGTAGAGTAAATTGTGTATTCTTCAATCAGCGTCTCCACGTTCCACACCTTGACCAACGAATCGCTGGAACCGCTGAAAAGATAGGTAAAGTCTCTCGTTAATACTAAGCAGAAAACAGTGGACTGGTGGCCTCTGAGGACTGCAATTTGCTGATAAGAGTCCACCGAATAGACATAGATTAGGCCATCTTTTGAGCCAGCAAAGATGTACTTGTCAGAACAAGCCAGCGACATGATTGCATTTTGATGGTGCCATTTGTGAACAAAATGAGGGGTTCTTGTATTTCCGTGAACTGGTCTGAATTCATCCTGGAGTTCCTTTCCCTTGACAGACGGCGCAGAAGACAAGCTATCGAAGTCCTGGTCGAGCGACGATGCAGCTAAGACTGTGCCGTGAAGCTGAGATGGAAGCTTTTCCAGATGCTCGTTATGCTTGTCTAATGCAGTCATTGTGTCTGGATGCAACTGTTAAATTTCACGCGGTGAAAAGAAACAGTGAGATTTCCGAGACTAGAGATGACTAGAGATGAGGTGGTGTTTGTTTTTAGACTAAATGTGTGAAAAGTCGCCATTTGTGCGTCATATTGCTAATTTAAAGGCTTTCGGGGGGGGGGGGGGGGAAAAGCGCCCC